>JAQFZO010001035.1:0-18483 GCA_034695885.1 Geophilus flavus | reverse complement strand
CTTCACAATGCAGTTATGTGCTATGATGTCAAAAAATATTGTCGCGAGCAGCATTGACCAAACTAGATTTACCTTGTCTATTTGGAAAAGTCTATTTCTTATAAGGATGGAAAACTCAACACCGCACTTCTACACTGTATGTCTGCATAATGTTTGGTCACTGCTGCTGGCGACAATTTTTTTGACCATGCAGGATTGTACAACTGCTAACATTTGCAGCCTTGTATATTCAATTTAAGAAATACAGTAATAACGATTTGTCACAGTATGTTGTGATCGAAGTGCACCATTCGTCGTAAAAGCATTTTACGAAATTTGTCTGTGACAGTCGATGCCTCGATGGCTCATTTTCTGCGGTCGCGTCGCCAGACCATGAAAGCTTTGTCAAAAGTGAGAAGCTATCTCTGCAAAACTTTAAAAATTCCATCACATGAGTTATAAAACTACTTTAAACCCTTATACATTTCTAAATAAAAATTGGTCTACAAAGAATTAATTAAGGTAATTTTAAATTAAAATTCTAGAAACAAAGAAGACTTAGCAGGTTACTTACTTCAATACCCGACATCCCTCTAGGATACCAAGAATCTCATTTTCAACTTTGCAAGTTCGTGCATTAACAAAATAAAGCACCAGCCTTATTTCATGCAGTCTTCATCATTCATTTCCTTATACAAAAATGATGAAGTAACATCATTAAAAAATTCACACATCACATCACATTCAAAACCAACGAAGACAACTATAATGGAATATGATAAATTTTAAATATGCTCGGCAATACAAAGTCTGACCATGTTGATATAACGTCTTGTGAATTTAACAATGTCCATTAACCTTTTATGAGTTGCAATCACAACTTAAGTGGAAACAAGTTTCTTAATGACTCATGCGCGTTATCGCATATAATAAAAAACTCATATTCAGACTTGCTCTCTGGGATAATAAATTTAGGAATGTTGACAACTTGCAACAACAAGGTATCTAAGTGCAAGAAAGCACATTTTATGTTTTCTTCTTTTTCACCTTATTTCTTTTTTCGGTTCCTGTGGGTGCTTTGAGGATAAAACAACTGTTATTTTTTTACACTCAAAAGACCCAACTACTTGCAATATATCATCACTTTATAGTACAAGAAAATCTCTTACCTTCTACTAGTATTATATTCTTCTTTGGATTTTTAGTATTATGGCTGTGAGTTTCAATTTTCCAGATTTATGGTCAATTTTATAATAAAAGGAGTTCTATATTAGTCTTTGTGATAAAAGACTTATGCAGGCAACTTAAAAATATAAATCATAAATTTATAAACTCAAAGTTAAGTTAACTTTATGATTTTGTGGACTTTTGAATTTATACTCATAAAATTCTTTTATACCTATATGCGGTGACAACATAAATTAAGCGTAGAATCTATGACTTTATGATTTCCATTTAAAGTCGAATTTTAGACTTATAAAGCTTTAAATTGATTTAACAACTTATATAAATTATAAAGCATAAGTCATAAAGCAATATGTGACTTCCGCAAAGTCTCTATTATCTTAATTCTTAAATGAATCAAGTTTATAAACTTTTGTTGTAATGTTTTAAAAAAAGACCTGACAAGTTATCAAATGAAAACACAAAATTCCATTTAAATGTTTGTTTTGACTGAAAAGATTTTGATTTTTGACAAGACTCTGGGTTTAAAGAATTGTAATTGTTCTCTTTACTGTCAAAATTAATTACTGTACGAAACTTTCAAAGTATGTACTAAATGAGCTCACTTACATACCGTCTTCTCCTATTCCTGCTCTTAAGTTATTAATCATTCTCATGTAATAATAAACCAGTTTACAGTTTAATCCATCACAGGCATTCCTAAACCACTTTCAGGATGACTTCCCAACATTGCCTGATTGACGGGTTCAACCACGAATGTAAGTAATAAGTTTAATGTCGAAGTAGAGCGAATTTATCACAAGTCAGTCGAAAAAAAATCAAAGTTACAAAACCTAAAGTACTAAAAACCATTAAATCACGGCCCTCGGCTCTCGGTTTTTCGATCTGTTGTTCTAAAGATTGGGCCTTGGGGTGATAAGTTCAGTAATCAACCAACCTCAGCAAGTAAAATTACAATTAATATACGCTACGAGTACTGTGCACGTGAAATTACTTCTGACAACTTAGCTTCTAATGAGTCACTTTAAATCTGAGTTCATTTAGAGAAGTAAATATCCTGCTTTCTATAATAACATAAGGTATTAAAGACACTTTATTATTTAATTTTCAGGCGATAATTTTATCTGGTTTTCTCTCATATCGTCTAAGACACTTTCACGTGCCTTCTCAACGATAGCGCAATTCGTTTTCAAGAATAATACATGAGTGAAGCGATATTTTCTCGAGAAAATAACATCTCGCGATGAAATTTAAGAACGACCATATCAACCATAAGACAAAGAAGTACGAGAAGTACGCTCAAGTTAACGAGTCGTGGAAGATAAAGAATGCCGTGGAAACTTTTTAATACCGGCTTAAAGCCCACACACTACAAGAGTGCTAAAACAAAACAAGAGAAATTTTATTTTGACAACCAGCCAACTGTAGATGAAATTATAAATTCTAATTATGTCACATTCATGGTTTAATGATTGTTGCATTTACGCAGCGAAATCTTTCATAGTATTACGCAGTTATAGCAGTATAACTTGGATTCATACAAATGTCCGCATGTAAGTTAAAACATTTGACTCTTAAGGAAATGGATATTAAATGGAAATTTGTTCACAACCTGCAGTCATTTAGAAATTGGAAAACTATAAAAGAAAGATAAAATATAGCAAAGCAAATGGCACGGCACTTTCCCCTTGCCATATTCAAGTTATTTTTCTCGCCAAATGTCGTGAGGTTATTATTAGAAGAGTTGTAAAAGTTAAAATATCTAAACTGAAGAATTCAGTTGTAAATCTATATACACTATGCAGAATGCACTCGAACAAAATTGCAACCGAAAAGCAGTAAGTATACTCTGCTGATTGCCAGTTCAATGCATCAAGATATACACTTTTGAGAATGAAATTCAGCACTTCGAAAATTAGATGAAACACATACCCGTATTAGAAACTATTAATTCTTATTTAACATTGAAAGCACAGTCCTTGGTCTGTGAATAACCGTTGTGAATAGATTATAGGTGGCCGAGTTTCTGGCTCGCCGTTTGAAAGTTATTGTCGTTTGCATTGCGTTTCGTCCTTAAATACGTACGTACAGTCAACAATTTAATATTCAGTTCTATTTTATGGGTGCATAGAGTGTATAAGTTTGCAACAATCTACTATTTCAGTTTAAAGTGGAAACCAACTTCTGACAACTTTAATATTAAAGGTTATGATTATGAAATGAAATATGGCACTGCGGTGCACAATTATTGCTAAAAATTTCATCATTTTAAAACAACGTATAATAAAATAGAAAATCAAATTATACTCACTGAGCGGGAGAATGAAAAAGAAGGGAAACCAACATAAGATGAACACGCCCACAACGATTCCCAGCGTCTTGGCAGCTTTTTTTTGTCGTTTGAACTTGGCCAATCGTCCCTGCTGACCCGACACAACTTGCAAGCAACTTGGACTTAAATTCAAGTTATCACACGACTGCAAGCGAGTTCCAACTCCGCCTGTGTGCACACGAAGCGTCACTTCGGTGGTGGAACCGCCACCGGAAGACTCGATGCTTCCACCACTCGCTTTAGTAGTTTTGATGCCGCGTTCCAAAAAACGAGTCTGTCGAACGGCCGCACGATAAATCCTAGCATAAACCATCAAAATTACACACGTGGGAATGTAAAATGACCCCGAAACGGAAAAAAGAACGTAGCCCGGTTGACTAGTCACGTTGCACGTGTCCTCATCGTCCGACGGCGGCTCCTTCCATCCGAAAAGTGGTCCTACGGAAATAATAATCGACGATATCCATATAAAGAAAATAAATAGAATGGAACGTCTTTCTGTCATTATGGTCGTGTAAGTCAAAGGTCGAGTGACTCCGATGTATCGATCGACACTAATCACGCACAAACTCATGATGGATGCAGTACAACACAAGACATCCACAGCTGCCCACACGTCGCAAAACACTTGACCGAACGACCACCTCCCGAGTACTTCTAAACTAGCCGAAAAGGGCAAAACAGTTGTTCCCAACAGTAAGTCAGCGACGGCCAGATTGACTATGAAGTAATTAGTCGAGGTGCGCAGATGCAGGTTGAACATTACCGCCACAAGAACGAGGATGTTGCCGCTGATTGTGAGCAAAACGATAAAACCTAAAGCGACTCCTTTTGTAATCATTACTGCTAATTCCCACGATGAGATGCAAGTGGGGATATCGGTCGTCAAGTTACTGTCGTTCGAGAGTCGTTCATTTTCAACGCACCACGTTAAGTTTACGCCCACACCGATGCAGGAATTGAAACTTTCCGGATGGTCTACCATCTCAGGAGAAGAAAGCCGCTGGTAGACGTAAAAAATATCTCCATTACATCATTGCTGATACCGAGAGAGTCACATCCATTTCTTGCGGATGCAAATGGAGAGCACATCATCGATCGACGAATGTGATCACGGCGTCTTTCGAGTACGAGCTCAGCATCGGAGATGAAAAAGTTGCTTGTGATGACAACTATTTTTCACGCACCTGTCATCGGAATCAGACTTTTGCGAATACATAAACTTATCGCGATAAAGGTCATCACTGGCACGAAAGATGTTGTCTAACATGCCACCTGCTGCCCAATTCCCACATTAACTGCGTCGCACACGAGTTATTTGTCATCACAAAATCATACGTCGCAGCCATTCATAAATCAAGTCGCGTCTAAAGAGAGAAACGGGATAAAAAGAGGTGATAAAAATGAGAAATTAAAATTTAAAACTTCACGAACACCGATGAAATTGAGTAAAACTTTTTTAAATGAAAAATGTGAGCAACGATATTGCACGTAAATCTAAATGAGAAAAAAAAACAAAATGACTCATTGCAATTTACATTATTGTAGAAAATGATATGCAAATTTTATTCTTTTACCTAAAGGACATGGCATATCACAAGTGCAATGATGAGTTTGAAATGATTTCCTAGTAGAAAATTAAGTGCCTTTATTATAGGAGGCGTAAAGGAAGAGGACAGAATTTTCCTATTAGATACTGTGATCGATAATGGAAGTCATTGAATGCTAAGGCAATGGCTTTAGGGTGCAACAGGTCCGCCTGAAATAAAGAAAGACAGTGGCGAAATGAAATCCGTTGGATTGAATTTCTTGTGAAATAACTGTCCTTCTTACATGAATTTGATTGAATTTTTGGCCATCCTTAAGTTACTTTCTTGTTTTTTATTTTTTCCAATAAACGATTTCGCAAAAAAACTTTTTTTCTCAAAACTTTTTAACTCAGTCAGAAAAACCAATAATGCAGAATTTTTTCCTCCAATAGATTAGCAAAAAGAAAAGAAATATAAAAAACTTTTAATATTTATTTTATATTTCATCAGACTCATTGCTCGCAGAGGCGAATGTTTATCTCGTGAAATGCCACATATTTACCGAACGACGATTTAAGACGTTCGAATATTTTCTTTCACGATTGATTTGATCAGAAAAGCGGCTAAGTTTCCGCATGATCGACATTAAGCTAAACACTGCGGATTTTTAAAATCGATTATTAAAATCCGGAGTGATGTTTTGCTGATGGAAGCCATGAGATTATAAAATTCCCTCGATACCATTTTACCAAGAAATAGTCTTTAAAACTTGCTGGTTGAAGGGAGTAGAGAACATTTACAGTACTGTACGTGCAGTAGAGAAATTTCGGATTAAAATTTAATTAGAGGTAATCAAAAGAAAGTAAATTAAGTTAAGTTTGATTTGTTTTGCAGCAATTAAATTTTGGTTAATTTTGGGATAATTTGGTGATTAAAACTTTAATTTCAACTTTGGTTGGTGCAATTATGCCTTAGAGATTCGGCAAATGCAAAACGGTTGGCTTCAGTGTAATTATAACACAATATACGCTTCACACTATCTTCAAGATCTCTGAATGCCAGCCACAGATCTTGCTGAAGTTGAAAGCAAAAGTTATCCTGCACTCATCCCCAGTTTAATGAAAAACCAAAAATCATATTAAAGTTAATTTTGTACTAGTATAACTAAACCTGCAATCAGCCCAATCAGTGCTTATTACAATGAGTCAGCAGCAGATTGTGAAGTCACCCACCGCCACACTCAAAATGACTCAAAATTAATTTCTTAGCTCAGTATGATTAATTTATTAATCAGACACGTGCAGCATGTGCAAAGCGTGCAGCATGAAACTTAAGACACTTCTGTTTTCTCTCATCTTTTACAAGAGAACAAGTTTGTGCCTGATTGGCCTCCTATGTGGAACAGGTCACTTCAAATTGATTCTTAAGTAAGCAATTTTTTCATGGTATAGTAGATTTCAATCCCATAACGCAGTACTAGTAAACCGCTGCATTACGCATTGCAATATCTAGTGCAAACACTCGACATATAACAAAAAATTGTGCTTACAAATAATTTCATGATATCCAGAAAGTTAGTCGAATTTAAACGAAAACAAGAAGATAAAAAGCGTTTTTATACTTACTCACGGACTAACTTCGTTGGCATCACAACCTAGAAAAAAAAGAAATAATCGGTCGTAAAATCAAGTTACGATTGGGAAAAGTTAGAGAAATTCTAATGTGTTAACGCCCTCAAACATCGAAAACTAAGACTCGGAAAACCTAATGAATTCAAGAAGCAGAAACGGCATTTTCTACTTGCCTCCGCTGACATGGCCTAATTTGACCACGGTTCTGTATTGTTCACACTGCCGGTTTCTAATTGAGTTTTCCCTCGCTACATTAAAAGAGACACGAGGCCTTAAAGGCGATATGCAACGTATAAATGGCAATTGTTATGAAGCCGCATCGAGTGTCATTACTTCACTTCAACGCAAATTAACTGCACTTCCTCCTCTTAGTATTTCCTCATTCTCTCCTCGCATTTTTCTCTGTTTTAAACAACATCCCAATACACAACTCCCGATTTCAGTTCGGCAACGAGCTATAGTAGTCAATGAAAGTTCTTTTAACAGTGCAATAATTGAATCCAAACGAGTTTTATTTTCTTAAATGCAAGCCGTAAACCGAAATTAAAGTTTTGCTCGCACGTCTAAAAATTTCCGTTATCAGCAGCAGTTAATTCGGAATTCAGCTATGGACGAGGAAACACAGGGACAAAAGGCAAGTCAAGAGTTGAAATCCAATTAAATTATCCTACAGATTCAACCTCTTGTGTGACAAGTTTGGCTGACGAGACCTTCATTTACATGACACTTTGAGGATGAACAAGCTCGGGCTACACAATTAGTTGAGTGTAGCAAAGCAAATCTCGACTAGGAAGCTCAGTCATCAGTGAAATTAACGATTTAAACGCAACCATATACAGTACTTCTTTTAAAAAAGATAAAAAAACACAGTCTGGTTTTAAATCGGGAGGCCGAGACAGTTGTTTATGAAGGGCATTTATCAGATTTAATCACAAGAAGACAAAAAAAATATTCCCAGAAGAATTTCACTGATTTACGTAATTAGACTAATAAAAATGGCAATACAATCAGACACTAAAGTAACTAATAAATTCCACTTTATGTTAATTGCGTAATCTGTTTGCAAGCTTGTGGAAGGAAAAAAAAGTAATTCAAACTAATTACAAACAAACTCGTCATCTGGATTTATCACAGCAAGCAAACACGTCGGGTCGGTGATCTTCATCATTTATTTGCACTTTTCTCTTCAATACGAAATCTTAATTACTCAACAAATTAACATTCGGCTTTAAATCCTGCAAGTAGCTTAATTGCAATTCGCCTGTTTAAACTAAGGTGCGCTTAAAAAGAAAACTTGACTCTAGTCCGTGCATTGCAGTACATGTATACTATAAGCTTATGTAGGGTCTTGAGCATTTGAATTCAAGCCAAGAAAAAGAAATAAAAAAAATAGTAAAACCCGATTTTATCTTACGTAAAATGGCTTGTTTTGTCCATTCAATAAAAGCAACGATACGACGTCAAAGCTTTAGAAAAGTTTTCTTTTATTTTCACTTTTTCGTCTTGTGCCATAACAAGTTTGTTTACACGCCACTTATTCTGTGAAACCGTCTGCGCGTGAACGATTAACAGCTGAACTAATCGATAACTTTTAGTGAAATTTATGATTTAAAACAAGCGGAAACTAATTAAAATTTTAAGTGGAAAACTTTTGTTTATTAATACAAATAAAAAGTTGAAAGGTTCGCATGGTATGATGTCAATATTTGATGTCTCATGCTGAGCCCTTTTTTCCATGATTATATTTATTTCATTTTTTTTATTTCATTATTCTCATATAAAAAATTGTTGTCAGAAAAACATACCACGGCGAGTAGATCTAGCAATAATTTCTCCAGAGGAAATAATTGTGTTTTTTCATATAAAGTACGGTAACGCAACAAACCTCCCAAAGGTAAATAAAAAATGTAAAATATGTCTTTAAATCTTTTCTTAAGATCAAATTTAAACTCATTTTTCTTGCTGCACACACGTGATGCCTTAAAACAAGTTTTATTGGTCGAAGCAAGCGAAATCTAATTTCTTTTTTGTGGCAGACCTCTAGATCACTCGAGGGCTAACACTCAAACTTTCCATTTCAATTCCGGTTTATATCACCTCTACAAGAAAGAGCGAAAAAAAGAAAAGTGACGCTAACATTACATATACTCCTCGGTCAGTGTAATGTGACATCGTATACGAAAAGCCGTTATATAAACTCTTTGCACTGAATCGTAAAAACACACTATATAAAGTTGTGCTATGATTTTTCCACGTGATTAAAATAAATATATCTTACTTTTCTTTTCACACAAATCTGTTATCACAACAAAACACAAGTATTAAGGGAATAAAATTGCAAATCAGTTTTTCTCACTGTACATTTAAGTGTTGCCGCTCTTAAAATTTGTGTAAAGATAAGTTTCAAGGCTGTCGAAATAAAAGTTAACGATGTTTTGGTAAGCTTGGGGGCGACTTTTCGAGACAACTCACAAGAGGTAATATAATTTCGGCATAAGCTATCACGACTATAAATGTGGCACATCAAACTGCCACTCCAGAAATAGTGGTTAACGTGCGACTGCTGATTAACTCTTGAGAAAAAGTTGTTAGAAATGACAAACATAAAAAAAAAATTGTTTCTTGTAAATAATGAAGCTATAGAGCAACTACGTGTTAAAGATATTACAATGCGCGTGTGGATTAGTATAATTAAGCAATTCATTTCCACGTAACTAGCATGCCTTTGTCTAATATTGTTTCTTTCCGGCCGACAAGTCACCAAGAGAGTTCCTTAATTAAAATGTTAATACGTTTATCTACTCGTTTTAAAAGTCTTAGTTCATTCACTAAAATTTTCTTACTGAATGTAAAAATGTGTGCATGGGAATCTCTTTAAGAATGTTGTATAAACCAAAAGCTGAGCGTAGTGGGCTTCACCTTTGTGCATCTAGCAAACAAATCCTCCGATGGGAAGTTGTGCGGGCATGTTATTGGCGCATTTATGTTGGGTGTGTTTGCTTGTTTGTTTGTATTTGAGTGATGGATTATAGCAGACGTGTCTAATTGTCCGTGTGTAAATAATGCTTTGTTTGGATATGTAGGATCACTTTATAGCGCCCTGTTCTGTGCTCGTTTGCACGTCACATCAGTATTGGTTTACTTTACACGTATAAAGATACGTGCTCGAATCAATTTTTTATCTTTAAAATCATCTTAACTTTGGTTTTAAGCTTGAAAACGCGTCATGAAAAATTAAGCCGACTGAAGAAACACTGCAACATCAATATCATTTGAATAAAACTAGAATTTTCAGCACGAATGACCATAATGTAAATTTAAGCAGAACTTTTAATAAGCTCTGGTTTTTTCTCCTTCCCATATTTAGGAATCAGTACAGTGCCTTTAACGAAAAAAGCGGATTAAAAGCCCCTGCTAGAACATCCCTAGAGATGAAATATAGACCGCAATGGCATTACTTGCATTGAATATGTTGTTTTATTCTTGCCCTGAGGAAACACGATATGGTAAATAAAAACATTTGTTTTTCAGGATTTCGCCTATTTAAAGCTGATAATTGCGTCTCTCATTATCATGAGGGGAGTAATTATATCAATATAATGCGCTTAATAACGGTATTAAGAGCGTGAGTAGTGCTCGTGATCGATTTTCTGGCCCAAGTCACGCGTGAAACCACAGGTTTTGGTAAAAAGCTAGAATATTTCGTTTTTATTTTTACTCTGTTTCTATACCTAAACCACAAAATTCCTTTTCAATTTCATGCTCCATAAGAACGTGCTTACGCATTAAACGCCTATACCGAATTCAAATTAAGTAAAACAGCTGTGTTGAGCATTAAATATTTTATTTACATTTACTTAAGGAACTGATATTTCCCTTACTGGATTTTGAAAATGAATATAAACGACTACACCGCACTTCAAAAGAAAAAAATGGGATAAAAATGCTTTAAGCGACGGTAACACACTGGTATTTGCTCTTCATGCATATTTCACAAGATCGTTGTACGTTGTACTCAGCACAGCACGATCAAAGTCACAGTTCAAGTGTAAGTAATCAATCAACCGAAAAGAAACGAGCCTTACTTCTGCCATGGATCTCGCGAGGGACTCCCAGCACCACTCAGTACTACATTCAAACCGTCCAAGTATACTTTTCTTTAGAAACGGCCCCCCAACCGACCTTTTCATTCTTCTTCAAACTTAACTTTGCTATTTCCAATAACCGTTAGCCATTTATCATGCTGCCGCACCAAGAAAAAAAGTTATCACGTTTTTTGAAAATGACATTTTGAAAACCTGTGAATTATGCATGAAAGGCTAAAGCCGTGTTTTGTACTGGTCGTATATACGAAAATAGGAAAAACTAATTGATCGAATCGAAACTCCCTAAACACGTCATTTTACCTATATTGCCTGGCTCATACCTGAATGTCAGAGAGTTGTTTTCTCTGCCGTACTTATTTCTGTGTTGCCCTTTTCTATCGAATTTCTCCCGTATCAAAATTTGTTGCTTGGTTTTCTTTTCACTCTCCTTCTTCTTTATACTTTCATAGTCTCCCCTTTTTTGATGTTCTCTCACCACAATGCAACGTAAACAGAGTTTTTTTTTGCTTTCCCCAGGATGCACACAAGAAATGAGAATGCACTCTAACTATGCACTTCAGTGCTCATGATTTTATCTTGAAAACTTGTTTGCGGCAACATTTTATTTAACAATGCTTATTGTAAAACCTTCCAAGTTCTGAATATCCATGTAATCCTACAATTCGGCTTTCACACGTATACAGGTAGAGGCCTCGAACTGGAACAAACACCTTAAGCTCATACAAAACAAGCAGCAGTATAATTACTGCTTGTTTAAAGTTTACAAAATAAAAAAATAAAAGTTAATGAGTACTCACCAGTTAATTTCTTCTCACCCGTTTCCTTTTTCCAGTCATAACTAATGTAATCTGCGCAAAATAATAAAAAAAAAATTTTATCTGACAAGCTGTGACGTAAGAAATAAACTTAATATTTCGATGCGTTAAATCACCAGTCGTTTCAGTATACAGTTTCGACTGAGACATCTGTGAGCAATATGAAAAATGCCCCATTACCAAAATTCAACTATGCATGCATACGATGCATTCTGTTTGATATTACTTTGTGGGAAATGCAACTGACCGTACTTGCATTCAAACAACTGCAACGAGATCCGTTAAAAAAAAAGAAGAAGAAATTCAATGTTCCCATATACGTAACAAGATCATAAATTGTGTACACGTGACAAAAAATATGCCCTTTTAATATCAGATAAAGGAAAAGTGATGGCAAAAACTATAAATCTTGTCAGTTCAATTAAAAAACATTTCTTGCGCACACACTATCATGACTTTACTTGTTCTCCTACACTGTATAATAATAAATCATCATTATCCAAGTGACTTACCATACTGATTGGAAAGTTATAACATACGTCAAAAAAGAAGCGTCAACAAATAAATTTTCTCAAAAGATAGATACATGGAACATTTTCAAATGACCATTTAGTGGAAACAACTGAGATAGAACTCGAAGCCAGCGAAAAGGTTGTTGCCAAGCTATCAATTGCCAAAACGAGCGCTGGATGTCGCTGCAGCTACAAGATTGATTTTCACTACCCACGCGCGAGCAATAGAAACTTTCTTGATGATAGTTGGGAAAATACTACATCCTTCAGGCAAAGTACTGAGTACAGTAACCGTGCATTTTGCACGTCTATTGTGCCAGTTGCGGCACGACATACTTGGAATAAAATTTTATGTGCCATGGAATATTTTAATACAGCTGGGTTCAATCGCCTCTTACATAAAAACCCTTTTTATTAATAAAATTCTTCCACCCCTAACCAAAAAAAAAAAAAACATTTTTATTACTTCACCGCAATAAGTTACCTTATAATGAATATAATGTGTGGCAGTTTCAAAAGTTCAATTTAGCGTCCTGTTTTCGTGTGGAGAAAGATAAAAAATTGAAACCATAAAAAAAGTATGTAGAAATCGAATTAATTTAGCACTTAAAACCAAAGACCCGATTACGATTGATTGATCAATCGAAAATTCCACAGAATCATCAAACACGGAACGAGTGCTTAGCCTCGCCATCTAAATGCAAAGCGTTGAATTTACATTTCCGCTGCAAATACATTCAGATTTGAATTGCAGCTGTCAAAGCTATGTGCAAATGAGTGTGTACATCCTAAAAACAACAAGCCAAAGAAAAGACGAGTTGTCACAGCGCTTCAAACGAAGGTATTTATGTAACAGAAAACTCGTTGCAAAGACCTGCTGGTAACTATTAACGAAAAACTCATCCCGCATCTCGTAGAAGAGACATCAATCGACA
Source organism: Geophilus flavus (assembly GCA_034695885.1). Taxonomy (NCBI): domain Eukaryota; kingdom Metazoa; phylum Arthropoda; class Chilopoda; order Geophilomorpha; family Geophilidae; genus Geophilus; species Geophilus flavus. Next base: position 5,459 of record JAQFZO010001035.1, on the reverse strand, counting down.
TAAAAGCCGTATTTTTGCCCATGTAAATTAAAATGCAAATTGTGGTTTGGGTAAAACTAATAACATTCTTATTGCTGCTTACAGTACTAAATAAAAAAAAAACTCCATTTTCAAGACCTTGGTTGACTTTGGAATGCGATTCGACAGTTAACACAACTGAAACTGACTTTATTGCGCAGAAAATATTACTGTCATTCACTTCTAGAGAGCTGGAAACAAAGAATTTTAAAAGAAAACGACTTCTCTGAAGATGTAGCCTTAAAAATTCCTAACATAGTATTCGAGCGAATAAAGACGGATTATTGGTATTGAAAAGCATCAGACAGACGAATTAAATCAATATTTGACGTAAGTTACCGTCATGAGTCTTAAAATTTCTTCAATTCATTATTTTCTGACCAATTTAAAACCTCGAGACCGTTTAATGAGTTGCAAATTTTAAAATAACAGAAATTCTTGCGAAAAAAGAAGCCAATTAACCATTTCAAACGCAATTTTAAAAGCCATTGCCACACTTCGCAACATTACAAGTATTAAAGTGGAGATTTAAGAGACAAAACTCTGTTTGAAATCCAAACTTATGCCTTTTAATTACATCAAAATCCAATAGGAAAAACAAGAGGATGAAAATGCGGTAACAAGGTCGAAGGTCCGATTCTAATCTTCAGATGCATGAATCTCAACCGACTCGCAGTTGCCAAGGAAACGCCCGTGTCTTGTTTGAACGAAAGGCAAGACGACTCAGTGCAAGTGACAGGTTTTTTATGAAAAAAAGGTGACATCAATGCATTAACAAGATCCACTATAAGTTCTTACTAAGTACTTGAAAATCCAATTTCGAAAGCAATACTAGCACAGTGCACTACACCCCTGGAAAAATGCTCAATAATTTCGAGTAAAATATGTTGCCGGAAAGGGGAAAGAAAAAAAACATGGTCACAAGCAGATTTCACAAGGTGCTGGTGATGGCCAACCGAGGGAATAAGAAATGATTTCTAAGATGGAAGTCGTGACTTGAATTTAAGTGATTTTTTTACTACGTCCAGAAACTGCAAGAGACTCGTTTCACATTACACCTCCATCCGACCTATCTCGATATCTTCATCCACTACATCTATTCCATGGGTCAGGTATAGGTCACGCTTTGGGCTGGAACACGACCAGTTTGAGGTGAAGTAATAACACAAATCTTTCCTGTCGAAGCCGACTGTGGCGCAACCAACGACACTAAAGAATCGTTTAGACTTTTGAAACAAACCGCATTCCAAACGTCGAGTAGAGTGCCCTAACATCTAATAACGCACACATTGCCCATTTAGAAAGATAACAAATAGCTGTGGAAATGATATTTACGCACATTGAAAGAATGTTTATTTCTACCATTCACAGCTCCTGACGATATTTACTACGTCATGACTCATTCACAAACTCATAAAAGAATAATCTACCATAACAAATGTATTTTTTTCTTGGCAGTTCTTCCGTTTTTAAAGTATCCCCTCTCAAAATGGGCTGAGCTCTGCACTTTCAGCTCGTGGTGACTGCGGACTGCTGCAGGGAAGGTGCGGGAGTTTAGTTTGTCACCGACAATTTGTTGGCTTTTGTTGGCCATCAATGCCGACAAATGTCGATAACATCGACGAATATTTCAATTTCAAAACGTTTGTTTAGTGCAAAAGCTGCCAAGAATTAAATGATAATTAATTTCAATAACAGAGCTTATATTGCCAACGCCTCGATTTTATAAATTAAGCCAACTTCTATAGGCGGCCTTGCATTCGATAAGCAATGAGGACTGACGAGCAGAGCAAAGCGAGCGAGAGAACTGGTTTCACGTATTTAATAAATATAAGACATTTTAATCAAGTTAGTTCGAGCGTGAAAATAGCGTCTTGCAGCTTCTGGAGTGTCATGGGACATGTGGAAGGCATATATTAAATTCGCGTTTATCACGAAAAAGTACCTAGGTTCTTAGTATGTCACCCAATAAAGTAAACTTTACACACCTTATCTCAATTTTGCTATTTATCGTTATTGGCTTTTCGTTCCATCCGATGTCAATCTTTCTTGATTCCACTTAATCTTCTGTCAAGTTGATGAATGAGTGCAAACATGAAGACTGGTCATTGAGTCTGAGGTGTGCCTCTGAGTGCTATTAAATTACAAACCGCAATTTTCTTCCTTGGAATTTAGAATTTCATTTTACAGAAATACAAAAAGAGGATTGTTTCATAAGATCTCATCTATTATACCATTGTATGTACTTTGAGCGAGACGGTACAACGCAATAAATAAATAAATAAATAAATAAAGAACGAAAGGGAAAATTACTCGGTGAAGTGTAGTGTACTAGTATATGGTGGACCGAAATGTTTTCTAGCAAAATGAAATTTTTACCTATACGTCTATTTTTATACTGCAAGTTATGCTGACAATTTTAATTAATTTCTTTCATTTACACTGGCAGCAAAAAAAAATTGAAAGAGTCAAAAACTTGTTTAATTACTATAGACAAAAATTGAATTTATGCATGAGTGAAACTATTAAAAAAACGTTTTCGAGTTTTTGGTGAAATAATTAAAAGGAATCACGGTAAAAATCTACCATAATTGAAATAAAACCAGCGTCGAACGATTGCTTTTATATCCAGTGTCATTTGTCACAATAATATTCTTTTTTTCTATTTTTTCCCGTTTTTTGCCACAAGTAATTTGTGATGTCTCTTGAGAAATTACGAAATCTACCAACAAAAAAAAAATTAAAAAAATAAAAAGAAATGAGAAACTTGATCATTTTAATTTCAAGTCTCTAGGGTGATTTCAGAGTAATTTGAAATCAAATTTGTGACATTGAAAATATTAAAAATAATGTGTATGTTAATTTAATAAAACAAGAAATAGGTATAACAATCATATTAAAGTGAAAGTGCACATAAAAGAAGATATTATCGATTTCTGTAATTGTTTATTTGGTAGAGCTTTGGACAAAGGAAAAAAAATTAATAAATAAATAAATCTAACAAAAAAAAAACGGTCTTAACTTGGAAGTTTTCCTTTTCAAACATTAATTGATTTTCCCCCAATTAAAATAAATATTTTTTCCAAAATACAAAAGCAAATAAAATCCAATAGCAAACAAAAATCTGTCGCAATTGTATTTCCACCTGTTAGCTGAAATAATTACGAGCAAACTTGGAAAAAAGCATTACTCAGGTTTCATGTATTGGGGTGAGATTACTATCACACCTTAAGAGGATAAGGTAGAAAAATGATGAGAAAATCATTTATTTCCCAGCAGCAGGAAACAACCTTTGACGTTTTCTTCTAATTGCCTTGCAAATTCACAAACTAAACTCCCAATCATCAATCCAATTACATTTGATTTAATCGTAGCAATTTAATTCGTTTACATTAACACGTGTATTAATTCGATCTTCATGTATGAACTACTAAGCTTTTACTTCAACCGTTATCAGAAAAGCAATTTTAACATCTCGACATTTACCAATATCTAATGGAATTACATTCAAATGTAAAACACTTTTGAAAATTGTAATTTTTAATAAAATCATCATTTAAAATTGAAATTTCCATGTTTCCTTGTTGACTCGTAGTGAACAAATCATATTTTCTTTATTGATTTACTTATTTTCAAATTCTCCTGTATGGATTTTTATTAAATAAGCAAAAGGAGCGTAATATCTTTCTTTCCCCAACTTTGCAATTTTAGAGATTACTGCTAGTTCAAATACAATCATTGTGATTCCATTCCATCTATAGATATGGCAGAAAAAGGGAAAAAATGATCATGACGTGTAATGCAACGGACAAGAGTTTTTTTCCCTCCCCTCTTTTCTACACCGTCTATATGATCTTAGATGTCGTTCCCATTGGAATAACCTACAAGACTGTAAACATGAAACGTGTAGAACGTGATCTATAACATAAATTTAATATCGTCAATAAAACCACAGGTATCAATTTTTCCTGTTGAATATCATTTTAATAGATTAGCTTATCGATAAAAGAATAAACGATAAGAAAATCATAAATGTTCTATATATACGCGACTTAATATACTATACCTAAGGTTAATACGCAATAAGAAGAAACTGGCATTTAATTTAATATTTTTCCTTTATGTCAGTGTATGAGAGAACGTCAAGAGATTTTTCATTACTTCCTTCATCTTTGACAAGTAAATACAATAAGAAAAACAACTGATTCAATAGATTCAATGTGCCAAGCCACGGCACACGTCACATTCCTGCCCCCAACCTCAACCAACGACCACAACTACAATAACAGAACAATAGACCATCGAATCGAAGAAAGGAAAAGGAAAAAGAGAAATCTTTTGGTCTTATGATTTTGTTTTGTTCCACGATTTTTTGATTGACTGTTTTTTCCGAGGTGTTTTCTCAAAAACGGTTTGAAAGTGAGGAAAAGACATAAAAATCGAAAGGTATAGCGCTTTTCTCTTCTTAATGTTTCAAATAAAGGTTTGGTACCATATTAATGGTCACTTTTTATGCTCGGGTTTATTTGGGCACGTGAGATTCGACTGCCTTTTGTGCTTGGCTTAAAAATCAGTTTGAAGGTTATTGGTGAGTTTAATGTGTTGGGAAGTAAAACCTTATAAATTATTCCTGTCGGCTAAATGGGTTTCGAAGTTCCACGTAAAACTGTCGTTTTGAATATTAATCAAAGTAATTTAAATGAATTTAATATCAAATTTAGGTGGGATCAATGTCATAAATGAGAAAAGAAAATTCTTTGTATGGATGGAGGCAAGTACTTTAACGCTTCGAGCCGAAATTTCCGTGACGCATCGTCCAAAAAAAAGGAATTATTTTCTCAATTGAGGCAATTACATTATTACTGTGATCGGAATTAGGATTAGAGGTAGTTACGTTTTTGTCTCTTCAATTGAAGCAGCACCCCTTTATTTGGAGGAATAAAACTTCGTTTGTGCTATTCTCACAGGAAAAGAGCGCAATTTCAATTCAACACTTGTTTATAGTTTTTCGATATTCAGACGTCAATTATCGATTTTTCAATTAACATTTATTTACTAAAAATAGCCGTGTTTAGGTTAAACATGGCGAAGAGTCTGAGGACCGTCCGCTTCATTTAACAATGTGAAAACGATGACACAGTAGACTGTCACCTTTTCAATGTCATGCGGTATTCGGTGTGAACTCTGTTTATCTTCTCAGATGAAGAGAATCAACACACCTTGTGACATGAAGGAGCTTTCCATCTTTGCACCCCTAGTCAACTCACCGTTGCCACTAAATCGATAAAAAAAGGAGACGTTTTATACAAGCCACAAAAAAAAAAAAAAGTGATCGAATCAATGAAAGAAGAATTGGTCCATGACATAAAGTGACTACATTGGTCTGTACGTGTCAACAGGAAACCCAAAAATAGCTTGGAAAAGTGCGTGTTGCCTTTTCC
>JAQFZO010001034.1:0-18485 GCA_034695885.1 Geophilus flavus | reverse complement strand
GGGATAGTTAAAAATAAACTTAAAACCGTTTAATATTTAATAATTGAGATTGGATTTTGAAAGAGTTTGGAGTGGTTGTAATGGTTTTGTGGATAAAAGTAATTAAAAATCTGTCAAAAAACCACCCAAATCCAACGAAAACCATCCAAAACCATCCCAAAACACACAAAACTGGTACAAATACCTATAAAAAACGGTAAATGGTAAAATATAAAAAATTCCGGTTTTTCGGTTTTTGTTTATTTGATTTCAGGTCGAAGGTTTTGCTTTAAATTTAGGCGTATTCACAGCCTTCGCCCTGTTTTAAATCCTGCAACACCTTTTTGGTAATGCAGAACCCTGTGATCTAACCTCGTGAATGTCATGTGGGGGAGTTTACTCGCTTGCAATGTTAATCTATCCATCCATCTACGTCCTTTTCCAGGAACAAATAAGATGACAGCAGCTGAAGCAAAGCTTAACATCCATTGATTAAAAGCAAGAAGTATAAACAGAGAAATGTGATTCTCATGTGTGTTGTGTGTGGGTGGGTGGGTATATCCAGTTCAGCACCAATCACTTATTCCTTTCTCGGATTATTGCGTATACAAGAGCCACTCTAATATTTGCATTAGAATCCTTTCCGGTTTGGAAACTTAAGTATCGAATTAAGTGTTGGAGGATTAAATGGCAATGTATAATTCAGTTTGGGTGTCCGATAATCCGGCACAAAGTTTCTAATGAAAAAGACAAAGTTTTTCGTTTGTTTTTGATGTTTTCCGGTTGAAATATACTTTGCAATTGCGTGAGAATAAAGTCAGATTATCGCGAGATGCGCGTCGAGTATTAAAATAGAAAAGAGGATGGGATGGATGCATCAGCTGATAAACATTTTTCAAAATGCAAACTGCTTTCAACATCGTTTCCCGTATGTCATATGTTTCTAACGGCAGACAAGTGCACTCGATTAAACCTGTCAGTTCGTGTCAACATTTCTGCTCGAGTAGTAAAATTCACACGTAATTGAACATGGCCGCCATATATCTTTGCCGTGATTCCACGCGCCGATCGTGATCTCGATAAAAACCAGACCGAAATAAGCGACTGACAAAACTCACTCGAATTTTTAACAAATTTTTTTAAATTTTCAACAATTTCAAATATATTCGTGTGTAATAATTATATAGAATAAAAAAGTGTGTGCAGTGATGGAGACGTGAACTTAATCTCGGGATTAAAGTGATCTCAAGAAGACGGGGTCTTAAGAGGTAAGAATTAAGTGGATCGAGTCTGACAACTCGAGCAAAAATGTCAGAATGTCAAACTGACTCGACGTTTGTTTCTACCCGACATTTCTTGTCACCTTGTCTTGTCGCATTCTATAAGCCATACAAAAGAAAGCCGACAATTGGGTCACGTTTCCTTTCCTCCAATCCAACAAACATTTCCATACTTTCCCCACATACAGGGTGTCCCAAAAGTTCTGTCCCTATTTTAAACTATCCAACCGATTAAGTTCTACTTGTGCTTAGAAGAATCCTCAATGCAAAGAGTTTTTTGTCATAAATTTACAGATTTTTTGCATCAATACAAAAAAAGTTACAGTATTAAATGTTGAACCAATCATTTCCCATAGACAGCAACGGTCAATAATTATTTTTTGATTTTAAAAATAAAAAAATTGGCGACAGTACATTAATTAGAAACAAAGAAACAAAATAATAATAAACTTATTAACACAATTGAGTGACTTCACAATAGTCCAAGAACGTCTCTTAGACGTATGCATCACTACAACTTGATATTCCAAAGTCAACTTTTTGCAATGAAACACTCCCAGGCAAATTATTCTGAAAAATGACTTATACGGTGCATAAGACACACACTTTATGGATATTTCTGACTTTTTATCATCACATTAAGAGGAAAAAATTGAAGAGTGGAAAAAAATATCGATACTAAACAAACAAAATTAAAAAAAAAAGTGACCGAAACAACACTTGAAAACAAATTTCCTCCGTACAAGCAAAGTGCATGTCGCCAATATCGACACACAATAACCCCGACATCCATCTCGCGTTTAATCTGCAAATGGAAGGCCACACTAGACGCCATCATTAATTTCACTTCGCGTGTCAACATACATCAACTACGCCATACACCATCAAAACACTCGCAATCCCGCCTTTTCTCTTCTCCCTTTCACATTTTCCACACACACACACAGTCCCCAACACTTCGCAATCTTGAAAAACCAACCCTTTATATCCCGCGCATTCTTCCAACATCCTTCCGCTTCACTCCCACGCGTCCACATGGCGTTCCAAACTAAACCAAACGTCCATCTTTTTCTTTTTTTCCTCTTCTCTCCTCCCCTTCCCCTTCCTTTCGCTCTCCGTAAACAGGAAATCAGAGTCAGCCGTGGGGTCAGAGGGAGACCTAAATCCCAGTAGACGCCACCCTCGTCTCCCTCCTCGGAACGCGGCCGCCAAAGAGATGGAAGTCGGGGTAGGGAAGGGAGAGAGGGAAAACGCGGCTCTCGGGAACCCGAGGCACTTTACTACTATACCCTCCCTCCCTCCCTCCTAACCCTCCCCCCTTCACCCAACCCTCCGCATCTCATCAGCTGAGTGGTTGGCGCCATCTTGTTTATGATGGATTCGCGCCTTGAAGACGCGAGACGCGCTCTTGATGAGTCCCCTCGTTGCAACGCACGAGCGACCACGCCCCGTTAGCACGTCTGCAGGCTTTGGATTCATTAAAAATTATACGACTTAAAAATAAAAGAATGAAATTGTTGTGTTCAAAGTCGATTAAATCGATTTTAGTCCGATTAACCCGGGGGATTTGGTGATATTTTAGATTTGGTTTGTTATTTACAGTTTAAAAACAAAAGAAAATTTGGGAATTTGTGAATTTTCAAAGGGAAAACACTCTGAATTTGTTGTAACTTGTAATGTATACACTATGTCCCAAACGTAACCGGACAACACACAAAAATGATTGTTTTTGGGCTGTAGCTTTTTTGTGAGAGATATCTTAAAATGATTAAAATCCTCAGACCTTCTATACAGTTTATTTCTATCAAAACATGGGAAAAATTTTTATTCAAAATGCTTCTGATTTTACTCGAGAAAAATGGACGGTTACCATAATATCAGAAAGTAAGCAAATATTTACAAACTAGTATCGGATAGGCCTCCCATGGAAGCATATTGAATACAAAAATGTTTTCCAATAGATTCTGATAGAAAATAAATTTTTTTTCTTAAATTTTAAATGTAAATAAAATCCAAAAGTACGCTTCAGGTACGTATTTACTCAGGATTAGTATTCGAGTACCCTTCGCAATCCATTTAGTGTGTCCTAAACGGTTTCGAAGAATGTTATATACACAGGCCTCGGAGCTCTGGGCCCCAGGCCCCGGGCCCATCAATTTTTTTTTCGTTGTATATATTTAAACTCACCTGTATAAAATCGCTTAACAGCTGTCCACTCATTTCCTGTTGTATGATTGTTTTGTTGGTCCGGTTATTGTGGCAACAAGCGATGAGCGTCGGGAAAAGTACGCGCGTCAAACGCGGGTCACTGAAATAGGGGAACGGTAAAGTGACCAATTGTTGTAACAAGGTCGGAGTGTGTCCCGAATGGATAATCGTCTGATGATCGGCGTTGAGGACGGTGAAGTAACCGACGGTCAACAACAGCTCGTGTAACAGGGACGTGAGGACGTCGTCCGAGCACGACTGAGACGCCGAATAGTACCAAAGTAAGTAAGTGGAAATGTGCCGAAATTCCAGAGACAACGCGTCGTCACCCAAAACACTCTAAATATATATAAAAAAAAAATATTTCCCTTTTTATATTTTCACTTTGGAGAGAGTAAAATTGAAAAATTACGAACCTGGAACATAGGCAGGTGAAAAAGCGCCATGTGGTTGAGCATGCGCAGTCCACTTATGGCCAGATTGATGGTGGACGACGACAGACGCGGGGGTGGGGATTGGGATCCTCGCGATGGAACGCCGCTATGCAAGAGGATGCTGTATAAGAGCGAGACGACGTTCACCAGACTCGTTGCACGGAACGCCGATTCCAAGTGCGTTTCTAGGTGAGAATCGCATTCGCGAAGCGTTTTTTTCGCTCCGAACACATCCAGACGCCCATTCCTATATTAAAAAATACAAACGACGCTTGTAGAACGCAGTGAAAAGACAAAAAACACAATTTAACATTTCAATTCATGCATTAAACCATTAATTTAATTCCCACCGACTCTCAAATCAATAAACGATCTTTCAATCTCGAGTTTGACCATACATAGGTACAGTATGACATCATATCACTATGAAAATTGGATACAATTTCCATAATGGCATTGCCTCAGTAGATATATATATGGATTTTCAGTGTGTGTGATGTGTGTCGGTCATAAATCAGTCGATAAATAATAAAAAAGACCACGCATAGTGCGTGGACATAAAATCTTATTGTGTTGTCGTGGTGTAATTTCGAATTTCCCTCAGAAATTTTAATTTTTTCTCCCATTTTCGGTGCCTTTAATGTGTCCCGTGGTGAACCAGGAGTCTTGACTCGGGGTCAACTGATAAAAGTTGAATGTTTTTTCAAGAAAATTCGCTCTGACGTGGGAATAAATGAGAAAAACGATTAAAATGTAGTTATCTTGATCTTTACTTCGATGCTTGTCCAGTATTTAGTCGCCAGAAAAAGGCAAACTAATCGAAAAATCAAACACTTCATTGCTTGGTGACTAAAAGCCACACGCCATTTTTATTTGTTTACTTTCGACTGATAAGAACTACCGGAAAAATTTCTATTGCCGATAGGACTCGATTGTGGGTCATGTGTGAGAGATAAAGATAATTTTGTAATTTTTTGTAGGGGAAAATATATAAAATTCAGGTATAGGGTCTAAAAAAATCTTTATCTAGATTTGGTTTTAGTTTTAGTCAGACTTTGGGTTGTAAAACTAATTGCAAATGGCGCCAGTGTGGTGTTGGCTGGAATTTAACAGTAACTCGATTCAATCCATCGAGCAGCATGAAATTCTTTGGAAATTACATCATCACTGTCCAGAGTGAAGCTTCTTCAGCTGCAATCAAACATCTGGGATTAAAGTTAGGTGTCATCGATTACAATGAGCTCACTAAGTTATAGAGTTGCCATCTTCGGTTAAAGCCCAACCCTGAGATTTTTTTTCTTTTTCTTTCGGGATCTCCCTTCCAATCCAATCCAATGTGGGAATAATGCATTTCAAGTATTTTATTTACTATACTCTTTTATGAATTTTTATAAATCAAATTGCACTATAGTATGCAGAGTATACAAATGGGTAGTGATGGCCGCTGCAATTTTCTTGTGTGTGAATGATATATAGTCAAGAGTGAGTTTCATGGGTTAAAAGGATGTTGCGATTGTAGATTTTGACGACCGTGTGGTTTTGGTCTTTTGGATAATCATGTGTGTACGAGTTGTGACAGATAATCAACCAATTAGGTGAATAATCGAACTAACGCACTAGTGATGGCTAAACGAATGCACTATATACATTTACAGGTGATTTTTTTGAAGATTTTGTTTTTGTTTTTTGAAGTATTGTTGTTTTACAGAATAATCCTCAAAAACTCCATCATGTAAACGTCTGCATAGTGATAGGACAAACCAAAAATCCAAATTTAGACGATTTTGAACATTCGCAGCATCTATGAAACTTGTATAATATAATAACTTTATACAAGATTATAATCCCAACCGTCTATTTGATCCCATCTCTAGTTTCCATTCAATTGCATTTGTAACTGAAATAAAGGAGTTGTAAGAGAAGGAATGGAAATCTCATTGCTCCAGTACAACTCCTTGCTGAAATAAACGGACTGAAACACACAAAATGGCAAAAATTGTAAACAGAAATAAATAAAAATCCCTATTAACTTTCATATTTCCTATAAATCCCAATCTCCAAGTCAACCTGGATGGAGCAATGGCATAATCTCGCTCACTTGTCAGAAATAATAATTCCAGTATTAAAATTTAAAATTCAAAAATTCAATACCAAAAAATAAAAAACAGGAACACAAAATTACAACAGTACAGTTACTTACAACACAACTTCCCCATTTCCCATTAACAACAACAAAAAAAACGAACCTGCGAAGATGTAAATTGGTGATGCAGGTCATCAATTGCATGCATTTGAGCAGAAACGGCTGCTCACGGTCGACGGGTCCGTGCACACGGTGGAAATATTCGGCCACTTTATCCACCACGCCCACACTCACCATGTAACTGCAACAAGGAGAAACAAAATTAAAGCGACGGGGACTTTTAAGAGGTCTCCAAAGGGAGCACAGGGAGGGGTCCGGAGGGAGAGAAACACACGAGAGAGAAAGAGAGAGAGACGAGAGCAGATCAGATTCAATTGTGGCAGGTGAAAAAGGCACAATTGCATTATGGCAAAGAGTCCATCGTTGTTTTGAGGTCTAATTCGATTGATGATGATTAAGACGCAAGGCCACATTCATGAATAATAAAAAAACAGCCCCATCAACTTGGGGTTGTGAAAATGGGTGGGGGACGCCCGCGAGGACCGACGACCAAGGGGGATGGATGGGGGTTATGAAGTAGAAGGGGGGATGGGGGATTACGGAGGATTAGATTCAATAATTCATTAGTTTACCTCGACAGATGCACAAAGAGGCAAACGCAAACACCCACGCAACGTGAAGGGGGAGGAGCTCATTTGCATAGGGACGCGCCCCCTTGACCACACTCATGAATGAAGTAATCAAACACGGGATTGCAACGCAACAATGTGATGAAATGGAAAAGTGCACGGGGGCGGGAACGCCTAAGAACAAAGAAAATAACACCCAGCGACAATTGATTTTGTAATAAACCGCCAGGATTCGGTTCTAGGAGTTCTATACTAGTAACTCTATCCCTTCCCCACTTTTTTTTTTATTTTCCCCTCGCCCCCATATCGCTATTTTTTTTTTGTTATTTTCCTTGCATAAAAAAAAAATTGTGTAATCGTGTATATACCTTCTGTCGTTCGTGTCATGTGTGATTTATTTTTTGAGGTTGCTAAAAGGGAATTAGAAAATGTGTTGTATGTTTTTTCTGAGGGTGATTTATACGGTGAATAAATATCAGTTGGGTTCGTTATGTGTAATTATTCATAGAGTAAACAAGTTAAATGTTGAGTAAAAGTATTTTCCTTGGCATATTTTAAGATTTTTTTAATTATTACATTGGAATTAATGCATTAATCCGCAAAAAATTAATGGAATTTTTTTTTTGGATGATTTTCGTCTTATAAATTTGAGAAAAAAGAGAAATATAATTACCGGACATGCGCACAACCACAAACAGTGGTTTGGTCTATTATTCTGTGGTCTGGTCACTGATTTCGATCGATAGATATTTTTTACAAAAATATTTTTTGTTTTTTAATATTTAAAAACGGGGAAAATTGGTGTTACTTTTAAATTCCACTTATTTAATTAGATCAGTTTGTTGTTTAAATGTTTATATTAAAAAAAATTAAACCAAATCGGCCATTTCCAGTCCAGGCGGCACACGGTAAGGTTTCTGACACTATTTTGGGGTAGTATTATGATGCGAAGATTCAAGTTTGTCAACTAGAATTTTCTGTGTTGCCTAATTAGAATTTTTTGCCCATATGCAAAGCAGTCCGCGCTTGATGTTACGAATTACTTGATTAGTATTCATATGAAATTCATGGTGTAAAATCGATTAATCACGTTAGATGGCGATCGTGACCACCATTTTGATTCTACTTAAATTGAAAAATTCATTTTCCTACTTTGTTTTAAATTTTAAAAAAAAAATTATAATAAAATAAATTTGCCCGTTTTTGGAGGTTAAATTCTTAATGGCTTCTTCCACTTACAATTTCACTAACATTTCATTAAAAAAAAATCAAACAAACACCCACCAAAAAAAATAATTTAAAAAAAAAGAAAAAAACTTGGAAACATAAAAAACCCACATCCATTATCAAATTCCACATTTAATTACAAGGCAAAATCACCCCCATTAAAAAACTTCAAAAAAATTCAAAACAATTCGAGAAAATTCAAAAATTCATTTTTCCCGCAAAAACCACAAAAAAAAAACACATCAAAACACACAAAAAACACCAATAAATCCAAATTACCCGCAACAAATTTATTTACAAAATAAAATTTAAAAAAAATTAAAATTCGGGAAAAATTCAAAATTTTCCCTCAAAAAAACACATCAAATATCTTCTCCCACCAAAGCGCCATAAAATCCGATCTGTCCGCGACATATTTATTTACAATATAAAATAAAAAATTAAAAAAAAATTGATTTCACTCAACACATAACCAAAGTACAGATGCAAACACAATTCATCATTGCAATCCCGCAGACAGCTGAACGTAAACATTGAGCATCCAACACGTGTTATTATTACTCTTACCAAAAGACAAACCAAAAATGGAAGATTTAAGAGAGAAGGGATGGGATGGGGGATATATAGGGATAGTAAGCGAGAGAGGAGAGGAGAGGAGAGAGACGCGCAAATGGGCTAATGAAGAATTAATGCGGGGGTGGGGTAGCGTTCCTCCCCTGTCCACAGGAGGCAAATTAAAGGGAAACAATCTGATTAGAGGAGTGCAGCTGTTTGCGTCCCCTCCATCATCATCATGATGAAGCCAATGAGAAAATAAGACGCCATATGGACGCTCAGGGCACCCATCCCGCGTCTCCACCCTCACCTTTTATACTTTTTTTTTGTTTGTTTGTTTTTTTAAACTTTTGTTGTTGTTTTTCTCTCTTTCTCTCATTCCTCGACGATACTCACCTGAGCACGTCATCGACGCGTGTCTGCCAACTCTCTTTGTCGCGTTCGTCGGCCGCGTTCGCATTGCAGTCCAGCACCAAGGCGACGAGGTGCACGAGATGAGCGGCGAGGGCGTCGGTCGCCAGCGTCCAGTCGCCGCCACCCCCTCGTTCATCGTCGGGGATGAGAATCTGGAAAACAAATCAAATCAAACAAAAATGACGTCACGAATGCAAGCTTGACTCAGGAGAGTAAAGAGGCACTTGTGGGCATGCGCAGGCGTGGGAGAAATGCGGGGGCGGGACCGCTTCCCTTCAATCTGCGCTCTTAATGGCTTTGTTTTCTTTTCATCCCGATTAGAGCGACGAGGGCGGCGTCCCTACGTACGCACATTCATAATTTAACACGAGACGCACGGATTACTCCATCAATGCGCCGGTGGAGGGAGGCGCTCAAATCTGGCGAGGTTTTTTAAGCCCCACATCTCTCATCAAAATTCTAGTCTCTCTTTTTTTGGTTATAAAATCGTAGATGAGAAGAAAATTTAGAATAAATAGATAGGTACTGTATTGATAAATGGAAATATTCTTGCAATAAAATTTTGATTTTCTTATTTTATGCGGGTTTATAAAGAGGTTTTCGTGTATAAAATTGTCATCCCGTTGTAAAATCGAGGGAATTTTAGCTTGAAAGTGAGGAATCGTGTTTTAGTTTCGACCGTGTCGACTGAGGGACGTTGGGGAGTGAAGTATGACGCGTGTGCCATCTAGTGAGGGAAAAATGAAATTCAACTCACATCCAAGCGTGAGATTAAACCGTCGATTAAGTTGAGGATTCGGTTGTTTCGAAGGACGTAGGTGCAGTTATTTACGCTGTTTTCGCATGCCACATGCATCACGTAACACAGTGCCAAAAATATTCTTTGAAAAATAAAAACATAAAAAATAATTATAAAAATTAGTCATCATGATGTATTTAACTTTTTTTTTTTTTATATAAAATATATTTTTTTTCTTTCTTTAATTTTTGTGAACTTACTTCACATTCGGTGATTGCGATGTCGGACGTGACAAAGCTTCCCACACTTGACCAATCACTTGAAACCCTTTCGCATTTCGGAACAAGGTTTTCTCGTCATCGCCCTACAAAAAAATTAATTAATTTAAAAAAATGGTTAAACGTGTAAGGTTTCTTCAATAGGCCTAACCTTCTTTTCTAAATGTCGTGCCATTTCGCCCAGAGTTCTCTCTAAACCAGACACTGAGTTGCTGGGCAACACTCCGTTCTTCTGCACGCACTTGAGCAAATCTTTCACGTATTTTACTAGTCTGGAATTGAAAATTTAAAATTAGGTGTGTGAATTTTTCTAGAAAAAATTGTACGACTCACTTGCTTCGTACGTCGACCGACTCTGGTTGAAATTTCTCCTCGAATTCCGAACCCCTGTAGTATAAAAAAATAATAAATTTGTATGAAATTACGAAATTTAATGGTTAAATCAAAATAAAAATTGAATTTTTACCTCAAGTTTAACTTTTGTCGCAACTTTTTACACTTTTTCTTCATCATTTTCTTCCGTTCCTTTTCCTCAACTTTCTGAGGATCGGTTTTCCCAGCGGGTGCATTGATGATGTATTTTAAATTATATTTTTCCGATTCCTCTTTGGATGGTTCTTTCCCACTATTTTCATCCTTCATCATCTGTTGATGCTTCTTTCCTCTCAAATGAGTCATCAAATACACTTCAGATCCAATCTGCGATAAAAAAATAAACAAAAATCGTAACATTACATCAAAAGACCAATCAATCATTATTCTCTTACCAATTCATTGCATATAGTACACAACTTCTTCGTTTCGTACGGCACTAATCTCGGTGCATCGTCGTTACACGACGAATATCTCAAAATACTCAATTCCAGCGCCTTTTGTCTGATGTGCTCCATGTTTTCTTCGTGTCGTCGGGCACTTTCCTCCTGTTTCTGTTGAATCTTCTTTTGTAGTTCCTCGACTTCCGCCTGCTTCGCAGCTGCCAAAGCGTTTAATCTCTCCTCCCGATCCCTGTTCAATCAAATGGATATTTGTTTTACTTTTAAAAATTTATCAATTTTACTCAATACTTTACCTCGCTTTTTCTCTAGCTTGTTCTTGTCGCTCCTTCTCTTTTTCCTGCTGTTGTTTATCAATCTTATCCTGCTTTTTTCTTCTCCTTTCCTGCATTTCGGCCAACCACACTTGTCTTTCGGCTTCCAAAGCACGACGACGTTCCTAAAACAAACATAATTCATCAAACTACAATAAAAATTAACAAAATCAGCATTTTTACTTCAGCTGCCGCTTCTTTAGCTGCCTTTTCTTCCTGTCTTCTTTGTCTTTCACCCTGAAAATTACGAAATAAATATTAAAAACTTGTACAAGTGTATAAAAATATCTCCAGAAAATAATTACATGTAAATCTTGCATTCGAGCTTCATGTCCTTGGATTCTTGACATGACGTCGTGGCGTTTATTTTGCGCTTCCAACGTATTAATAAATGCAATTTCGTTTACTTTCTCCTCTTCATCGTGCGCTTTTTTCTTAATTTTCTGTAACTGCATTTTTCGTTTCTCTTCCGCGTTTTGCAGTTTCTTTTCCATCAAGTCTTTCTTCTTCAGCAACAACTCTTCTTTCCAACTACGCACTTCTTCAACCTTCTTCGCTAAATCTCGCAACTTCTGCGCTTTATTTTCCAGCAACCGTTCTCTCTGTTCTTGCGCCTTCGCTTGTTTTTCTTCGTGTCGTCGAATCGATTCCGTCAATGACCTAAAATCAGTTTTTATAAGTAAATGATTTTTTTTATATTTATTAAGAATTAATTTATACCTTTTTCTAGAAGGCGACGACAACTTTTCGTGCAAATGTAACGCATGTCCAGGTCTTCGCAAATCAGCCTCGATTTCGTCCATCCGGTCTCCCCACGTCATTTGGTTGATCTGAGGCCCGAGTCTTTCCTCGCCTGATACATCAAAATTAATTATAAAATATAAAATTTATGAAGAAAATTTTTTAAGAATTACTTTGTGAATGAAAAAAATGTAAATCAAATTCCTGGGAATTTGGTTTTTCTTCATCTAACTTTTGTGCTTCTTCGATTTGTTTATTAAGATCATTTTCTTCTTGAATAACTGACTGTAATTCCTAATAAAATAAAAAATAAAAAATAAATAAATTTAATAAATTACAATCAAATACTCAAATATTTACATCATCGATGGGACTAGACTCATCCTCGTTATATTTCTCTCGTTTAATTTCTTTCTTTTCAGCATCGACTTTCTCCACATTCTCCTGAAAAAAAAACCAAAAAAACTCATAATCCTACATCAAAATTCCAAAAAACCACTTACATCTTTCAATAAATGCAACGACGGTAGAGATTTCACAGTAATTTCCTCCTTTCCTTTCAACTGATACAAATTGGTACTTTTGCAATTTTTCTTATTCTCCAACGGCACCGACCCGGCCCGATCTTTTTTCCTCTTTTCTTTCACATCATTAACCAACTTATTAATCACTTTTTGCGGGGGTGAATTTCTAACCCTAAATTTACTTCGCTGAACAATCTCCCAACCCTCACCGTCCTCTTCGTTCTCCTTTTCCTCTAATTTAATCAATTCGTCGCCTTTTACTTTATCCGCCCAACAACTGACGACCTCGTTTTCCTTCTCCGAATTAACTTCATCGTTTTTCTCAATATTAACTTGACTTTCCTCAATTTCCTCACTAATTTTGGCATCGGGAATCAAAGCTTCAACATTTTCTTCAATTTTAGGATCGTGGGATTCATTTTGATTCATCTCAACGTCCTTCATTTCTATCTGATTCACTTGAATCCCGATTGTGCTCGTTTGTTTGTGATCTTTATCGTATTCGAAATTCAAAACACGAGCCGCTTTCGATTTATAACCAGATCCGGGGTTCAAACTCTGCCTCTCCTTATGTTTTATCGGTGAGGATTTTCTGATTTCCCACGCCAAATACGGCGGTCTTTGACGCATCACAGATGATTTTTCGTAATCACGTTTTACGTTGATCCAGTCGATTAAGGCGTTGAATTCCTTGGTGAAATTCTCCAGTATCATAATAACTTCCTGGAAATTAAATTAAAAATGTATTAACGAGTGAAAACGTCAATTTTTGTGCGGAATAAAAAAAAAATGATTGACTTTGCATTCGATTATGCTCTCGTCGGTCTCGCACGTGTTGTATATTTCATCGACTGCTCGTTGTAAATTTTCAAAAAGAAACGCCCAATGTCGAGCGTGTAATTCCGATTTGGGATTTCTTCCCGCAGATGCAGACCTAATCCTCATTTTGCGCAATGTAGGGCACTTATCCGCTCGTTTGTTGAGTACATTCCGTTTCAATTTGCCTGTTTTTATCAGTGAAACGAAAAAAAATGGGTTAATGGTTCGGATGATTTATTAAATTGTTTTAAATATTAAATATTACAGTCATCATGCTGCAGTTCAGATTGAGCATTTTCCAGTGGAACGTTGTATGTCAATAAATTCCTGGCTGACCTTCCTTCTTCTTGTACTAGTTTCCTTACTTCGTCCATTTCAGAGTTTTGCATTGACTATTAGTATTCATGTGGTATACGATGTTCACGGCTGGTTTCATTTCTGGGGATTTAAACGTGTTTTTGCTTAGGTGCATCACTTGCGGATAAACTCTAAACAACTCCACGCTGTGTGCGCACGCGTCACACATTGGTTTCACTAAAAACTGGTATGGAAGTAAACAAATTACTCACATTTTCACCTCAGCAATGGCAGAGAAAATACACAAAATTAGTTTATGTCATGCGCATCCAAGTTTAAAAATACCAAAAAAAAATCTTCAGAAAATTGCAAAATTATCAAAATTCTTCAAAAAATCTTTTAAATCCTCACAAACTCGTTCAAAATCGCAAAATCTCTTCAAAAAAAATCATTTAAAATCATCACAAACTCATTAAAAATAGCAAAATCTCCAAAAACTTCAAAAAATTGTTCAAAATCATCATAAAATTGTTCAACATCAGAGATTTTTAAAATCAAGTTGACAACTTTTTGTGGTCTACAAATGTCATCAGTTGGACAGTTTTATCCGACATATTATTTATTTTTAACCGAGCAAGAAAAATCGACACATACGAAAATATTTGTTAAAATTTTATTTTCCAAAGAAGAAATATCTGTATAGTATTAAACATTAATGTAATCTTCTGTGATCTATTTTGTCGAGTTGTACTAACCTGTAAAAATAAATAAATAAATAAATAAATAAATAAATAAATAAATGCGTTAATGTGTATATCGTAATTGAAATTAAATTGACGTACGGTCTTAACTGTTCCGCAAACATTTTCATATCTTCCGCTAACTGATCCTGACCAGTGGGTGCAACTACACTAAGTTCAACTAAATAAGAATCAGAAAGTGGTTCCAAGTTGCTGATATTTCCAGTTTGCGGCATCTAAAATTTACAAAATAAAAAAAAAATTAAAATTAAATTAAATTCCACGCTTTAAAAAAAGGAAATGGGATAACTAAACCTTTACCAAAAAGACTTTCGAAACAGTAATCTTCATTCTTCCTTTGTGAAACATGTATCCTTTAAGAATAAACTCGTGATCCAATCGAAATCCCATTTCATTAAGAAATTGAACCAAATTATTTGACGTAGAAACGTCGATGTAACTTCGAACTAAAGTCGGCCGATTTTTATCTCCTATTTCAGGTTGTCCAACATAACGTAAATGCCTTACAAATAAACAAAATAAAAACGATTAATCAATGAATACAGCGAAAAAACGATTAATAAACAAACCAAGGTGCATCTGGATGATCGAGCGCACGTCGTGCCCGAAACACGATCGGTGTAGCGATGTTCGTTCCACCTAAAAATTTTAAATAAATATTAATTTCAATTACAATGCAAATTTTTTAAAGAAAACTTACGAATTTGAAATATCATTTCGTGATCGTGGAATGTTTCTGTGCCCGAATCAACATTGTCGCATAATCCTCTCAGTCTGTGCAGCAGAATTTCACAGGAAAGGTCAATTATACTTCCTTGAAGAAGGTACTCTTGATTGGGAATTATATTACTCGATTTAGCTGTCAATAATATATCCATCGCAACAACAAAACCACAGTTGACACTGACTGTGAGAATATTTACTGAAATTAAGCGACACCTAGTGGTTGGAGATGTCTCGTCTCGCCATCTGTTGTCGATTTGTATAACTATATTGTTTTATAAATTGTGAATGCTGTATTTAAATTGAATATACAATACAAGTTGTTAAAATGTTTATGGGATTCACCACTCTTCTTAAATGACTTTATTCATTCAAATTATAATGTATGATTACACATTCAACAAAATAACTAAGCAACTGGAAGTTATTTCTCATAAAAATGACGTTCACAACTGGAATGTCTTTAAGCATTCTAATTGTAGTCTTTATCTTCCAAAAAAAAACTGATATTGCATTTTATGTGCCAAACGAGGCTAAAGCAAAAGTGTCTACAGCATGTTCATTACAGTTATTTTAAAAAAAAATGAATCGGGGAGAGAGGAAAAAGCTGAAACTGAAAAAGGGAGGAAAAAAATTCATAACAAAATAAAAGAACCAAAAATTAAAAAATTAAAATTCACCATCGACAAAAGAGGAAAAAAATATATAAACTATGTCTAAAACACATGATTTCATTCAATCTTTCATTCATATTTGTTTTAAAAGGTGATAAGCAAGTTAGCATCGTTAACTAGAAAAACACAGGTACAAGAATTAACAATGTTTGAAACACTGATTATAATGGAGATGACTTATGAAGAAGCAATATAATTATGTGTAAATTTTTTTCATTTTCTTTTTTTAAATTTTTTTCTTTTTTTCATATCTTTTTTTTGTTTGTTTTAACCCCATTTTCACTTTATGGAAAAACCCTTTGGCCATTATTTACAACTCAAGAGTTCATATCTGGATCTATAGCTTGACACACTTGAACAGAATCTTCAGTTTCCCTAAAAAAAATAAAAGAAAAATCAGTGAAAACAAATAAAATGAAAGGAAAAAACAATTTACTGGGTGTATTGGGTAAGGGATAGGGTAAGGTGTATTGGGTAAGGTGTCACGTGACTTTTTCGTATTTTTAACTATATTTTACACGATTTTCATTATTTAAACAATTTTTACCGATTTTTGTCATTTCTCACAATTTTAAACTCATTTTGGTATTTTTTTACGCAATTCACCAACTGTATCGTGCAAATTGAGTTTAAAATTGTAACAAATGACAAAAATCAGTAAAAACTGTTTAAATGACGAATATCATCGTGTAAAATATAAACGTAAAAATAGTAAAATTGTACAAAATTGTCATTTTGACACAAAATTATTTACGAACACCAACCTGCACTCTTTTTCCACATACACGTCAGACGACGAGTTGATGTGCTTACTAAGAGTTGCAGCTGCCAGTAAACTATGATCGGACGCATAGATTGGAGTAAACATAGAACCAGAGTCTCCTTCGGCCAACACGGCACTAATGTGTTGATCGTTCGTCTGAGGCACCATCGGATCCATAAGCACATCCGCATCGGCACGTTCTTCGGGAAGCAAATGCATCACCACCTCGTCGCCCAAAACTATCTCGTTGCCAGTCAAACCGTCCGATTGAATTTCTATCTCCTGCACCTCGATTTCCTCACCAACCATCATCTCACCGGCGTGAAGACTCGCTTCCGTCACCACTATCTCCTCACTGGGTATCTCCGCTTCTTCCACGATCACCTCCGACGTCACTTCCTCTTGCACGTTCATCTCTTCCACCGTCATCTCCTCAACTTGCTCCATCGGCAAGATCGGAACGGGAAAAATCTCTTCTTCCACAACTTCCTTCTCGCCGCCGGGTGATGAAACCTTGTCTTTCACACTTTCGAAACCGTTCTGCGACTCCACGGGCGGCACAACCAACATTTCCGCTTCTTTTTCCTCAATCACCACCTCGTTTTCCTTCCGTTCCATCAACAAATCGACCTCTTCTTCCTCAGAGATCGAATTTTCCTCCGTCGGTTCAATGGTGAAATCGTCGTCTTTTATCGGTTCCACGACTAAATCGTTTTCTTTTGTGGATTCGACGATTAAATCGTTTTCTTTTGTTGTCGATTCGACGATTAAATCGTTTTCTTTTGTTGTTGTTGTTGTTGATGTTGTTGTCGATTCGACAATTAAATCGTTTTCTTTTGTGGTTTCGACTGTTAAATCGTTCTCTTTGGATGCGACGATCAAGTCATTCTCCTTTGGTTCCACGTCTAAATCATTTTCTTTCAGTTCGTCCGTTAAATCGCCGTCATCGTCGTCGTCAATGTCGTCTTCTTCCTCCTCCTTCGGTTCCATACTCAAATCGTTCTCTCTCTGTTCGATACTGGAGTCGGTCTCGTTTTGTTCGACGATACTCGTCCCGTTCTCGGTCTGTTCGACACTTAAATCGTCGATCGGATATGTAGAAGTGGCGGCTTTCAACGCGTCGCTTTCGTCGTCATCCACCTCCATTTTCTTGCACTCATCACCGCTTTCTTGAGTATTCGAATTCGAAGGCGTCGTCGCAGTTCCTTTGATGAATTCCTCCCATTTGACAGCAGGTGGCGGCGAAGATTCCGGCGGTTTCTGCCCGTCCATATCGTCCATATCGTCGTCATTAGTCGACGTATCTTTTTCCTTTTTCTTTTCCTCCTCCTCTTCCTCGAACGGGTTGCTAAACGGTGTTTTTTCTTTTTCCAACTTTCGTTTTTTGGGACTGATTCTCCTTTCTTTTTCCTCTGTTTTTCGTTTTTTGGGCGTTACGTTGATTTTCTTTTTATCTTCATCCGTTTTCTTCGTTCGTTTTTTCCCTTTGGTTGCGTCTTTTACCCTTTTTCTGGCCTTGACCTTCAATTTATCGTAAACATATCTGGGTTCGGAATCGACTCCCGGGTTAAATCTGTATGGATCACTGTGGCTTTTGTGATGGCGAATGAAATTGTCCATCCGTGTGGTTTGAAAGTTGCACGTGTCACACGAATACATGGTTTCTTTAGCTTTAGGTGTGGCCGGTTGTTGGCGAATGCGAGCGGAGCCGGGTTCATTTCGTGGCACAAATGGTTGCCAATTCATTTCTTTATCTTCCGAATTCTCGCCGTAGTCGAATCGTTCGGCAGGAGGAATTTTCATGTACGAGGCGTATTTGGCTCCTCGAAGCGCCGTTATTACTGTGCTGTTTGTGGGCGTTGATTTTTTTGTTGATGATTTGCATAAGGATTCGGCTTTCGACACGTCGGCCTCGAATTTAAGTTGGAGCGAAAAATTGTCTTTCCCACTCATTTTTTTAAAATCTGCAAATATTTTAGACCAGTATCAGTAAAAATTAAATAATTTATTTTTTTCATACGTGCTACGTACACTTTTTTTATTGCGTTTATTCGCTTTAAAATCAATTGTACGTGAAAAAAAACCAGCTGAAAATTTTTTTGCATTTTTCTGTCAAATATTTTATAAATTTTGATTTTTTTTTTTTTACAAAATTTCTACACTTTAAACTATACAAAACAATAAATCACAAATCTAAATTTTATAAACTT
>JAQFZO010001033.1:0-18486 GCA_034695885.1 Geophilus flavus | reverse complement strand
TGATTCAAATGATTTTTCCAACAAATTTACTGATTCAAATGATTTTTCCAACAAATTTACTGATTCAAATGATTTTTCCAACAAATTTACTGATTCAAATGATTTTTTCAACAATTTTAGTCACTCCCCCAAAGGCCCAAACTTTCCCAAACCTCAAACCCAACTCCCAACAACACCCAAAACATCATAACACAACTCCAACAACCAAAACCTGAATAAAGTCCATCAAAACCCATCAAAAGTAACAAAACTCCACACCAGGCCTAATTATGTTGTTCTGCATTCGAAAATTGGGCTATCTGGTGTCGAGTGCTGGAACAAACATGTAATAAATCGCAAGTTGAAGAAATAGGGAGCCTGCAACGTGTCGCCACCTGAATCTCCAGGGAGCCTGGAGTCTAATAGTGGTGTGGGTGGAAGAAGTTTCTTTTTTTCTTTCCCACCCCTTCTCCCTGAGGATTTATTACCCTTCTCGCCCCGGGCCATGCAATATGGCGAGTGGGGGCGTTTTAGGGCGACTTCCGGTTGGTTTTGTCTATTACCCTTATCAGTGAAGGCGCTGACCCTTAAGTCGTTAATTATTTCCTAATGGCTTAATTGGAACTCTGGAAGAAAGTTTGGAGGATTTGAAATGATTTTTGGGGATTTGGGGGATTTTTGCTGGTTTTTTTTAGTTTTTTGGGGTTTTTGTTTCATATTGTTATTTTTTTGAGATTTTTACATGATTTTGCTAATTTTTGGGGGGATTTGGGGGGATTTTTGCAGGTTTTGCTGTTTTTCTTTTAGTTTTTTGGGGTTTTTGTTTCATTTTATTATTTTTTTGAGATTTTTGCATGATTTTGCTGTTTTTTGTGATTTTTGTAATTTTGTGATTTTTTTCTGATTTTTTTGGAAAATTTTACTTTTTAAAGGATTAAGTTGGTGATTTTTTAGTTTTTTTGGGAATTTGCAAAGTTTTGCTGTTTTTTTGGATTTTTGAATTTTTTGGGATTTTTGCAGGATTTTGCAGTTTTTTTTAATGATTTTTGCATAATTTTGCTGAATTTTGCAATTTTTGCATGATTTTAGCAATCTTGTAAATAAAAAGACAATTTTATAAGCAATGCTATCTATGCAAAATTCAAAAATTTTAACAAATTTTTTGCAAGTTCTTCATAACTATACAAGTTTTGAAAATTCATGCAATATTAAAAATGTAAGCCAAATTATTTTATGCAATTTTTTAAAATTTCTTAAGATCTTATACAATGTACTTGTATTCATTTTTGCATGTTTTGTACATTTGTATGAAAATGTTACAAAATTATGCAGAATTTATTGCAGTCACTAGCAAATTACATGCAATTTTTATTAATTTGAGCTAAATTTCTACAAAAATCATGCAGTTTTCTTATTTTGCAACATTTATGCACTTTTTTAAAATTTTGTAAAATTTATGCAATTTATAATATTTTCAAGATTTGTATATTTATGCAATTTTGGTAATATTCACAATTTTGGCAATTTTTAAAAATCTTTTCAAGTTCTGCACATGTACAGAATTTTGTAAAAAAGAAAAAAATAATAACATAATTTTTTATTTTTTATTTTTTAGAGGACGATTGTGGAGAATCATTGGAAAACAGTCGCCGGAGACGGAAAAAGCCGCGCAGGAATCGAACGACTTTCACAAATTCTCAATTACATGCATTAGAACGGGTTTTCGAAAGAACTCATTACCCAGATGCATTCGTCAGAGAAGATCTAGCCCGGCGTGTTGACCTTACCGAATCCAGAGTTCAAGTGAGTTTTGTTCTCTTTTATTGTTAAATTTTATGCAAAATGTCGAGATCTAAGCATTTGCATATTTTCGGCAAAATTTTGCTGAAGTTTCATTTTTACAGTATACAGGGTGATTCGCTTAAACGATTGCAGCGAAATTTTGAGCTAGGTTATAATATTTGGTCCTTAGCTTCAAGGGAAGGGATCTTAATTAAACATTGGATGCCCAATTTAATAGGCTATTCAAATTTTGACCTTGATCAACGTTTCAAGGTCATTCGCATTGTAACTTCTAAACTAACAATGTAATCTTAAAATATCCAATTAGAAAGTTGTAGACTGTAGAGCACCCCAAATTTACTCTAAAGATGATGTTACTTCGTATTCTCTTATACGTATATATTTCTCTGTAAGATTCTGCAAAAATTGCAAAATTTGAAAAAATACAAAGATTGCATATAAAATGTGGAAAAGTTGCAAAATTTTGCAAATTTAAAATTATTAGCAAAATGTGGAACATATACATAACATAGCAAAAATATAGAAAGTTGCAAAAATTGTATTAATAATTTACTGTATAAAAATTATCAACTCTCCCAAAACAATTAGAAAAGTTGCATGAAAACTGGAAAACTTTGCATCAATCTAGAAAAAAGTTGCAAAACGTTGCCAATATCAGCAAAATGTGTATAAATTCTATAAAAACATGCAGAATTCATCAAAATCTATAAAATGCATTGTAGAATCTGTAGAAAATTTGCAAACAGTGCATCAACCTACAAAAAGGTTGCAAAAATCTGCCAATACCTTACCTGCAAAATTTGTATAAATTCTGAATCAAAATTTATAAAATGCATGGCATAAAAACTGCAAAACTTACAAACTTTGCAAAAAGTGCGTAAACATAGAAAAAAGTTTCCAAAATTTGCCAAAAATGTGTATAAATTCACTAAAAACATGCAAAAATTCATAGAAATTTATAAAATACACTGTTCAAAAAATCTTGCAAAAACTTGCAAACTTTGCAACTGCACACAAATCAAACTCCCCCCAAAACACAGACCCAAACTAACCCAACTAAACAACAATCTTTATCCAAAAAGTTAGTAACTAACTGGAAACTTGCAAAATGTGCATCATCCTTGCAAAATGTTGCATAAATTTGCCAATATCTGCAAAAATGCATAAATTCTCTAAAAAACATGCAAATAATTCATCCAAATCTATAAAATACATTGTAAAATCTGCAAAAATCTGCAAAAAGTGCATCAATCTAAAAAAATGTTGCAAAAATCTGCCAATACCTTACCTGCAAAATTTGTATGAATTCTCAATCAAAATCTGCAAAAATGTGCAAAAAGTGCATCAACCTGGAAAAAAGTTGCAAAAATTTGCCAATATCCCCAAAATGTGTATAACTTCACTAAAACATGCAAAAATTCATCAAAATCTATAAAATACACAGTAAAATCTACAGAAAACCTGCAAAACCCTGCAAAATTTGCAACTGCACAACAAATCAACCCCTAAATCAAACTCCCCCAAACCCACAGACCCAAACTAAACCCAACTAAACAACAATCTCAATCCAAAAGGTTAAAGACTAAATGGAAAATAAGACTTTTAAGTCTTGATTACATTCCCCTACAGCAGTCATCTGATCTCACTTGTCAGTGATTCGATTGCCACTCCCCTTTCGAACCTCCGGGACCCAGGGTCGAGTTTCTGCCGAAATTAGACAATTAGGCTAATGGCCGCCAACATGCGAAATCCAAGCAGCTGGTGTTTCCGCGCGGGCGAGCATGGCGACGCCTGATGATGAGTATGAGGTCTCGGCACTCACACACTTCTCTCCTTGCTCACTCTCACTCTCTCTCACTCTGATGCACACATTTAACCACCCTACACATAATTCATTGTAACGCATCCTGCAAATTGACTGCGTTTTATGTGATTTGGGAAATGTTAGTTGAGGAGATTGTTGGTTGAATGTTGACAATATGGTGTGGTGGGATAAGTGTTTAATAATGGTTTGTGGATAATAATGCGGCTTGAGAAACAATTGGATCAGTGTTGATGATGCTGTAATATTATACGATGTTCCAACAATTAAAATATTGTTGCAATAATGTTTAACAATGTTTTGAATGATAATTAAATGTTGCAACAATGTTTAACAATGTTTTGAACAACAATTAAAATGTTATTGCAAAAATGTTCTTAAATAACAATTAAATTTTTTCAACAATGTTCTTAAATAATTAAATTTTTGCAACAATGTTCTTAAATAACAATTAAATTTTTGCAACAATGTTCTTAAAAGTAACAATTAAATTTTTGCAACAATGTTCTTAAAAATAACAATTAAAACGTTGCTACAATGTTTTTAACAATGTATTTGATCAATTACACAATGTTGCAACAATGTTATGAAACAACAATAAATTTTTGCAACAATGTCATTAAACAACGGTTAAAATAAAATAAAATCTTGCAAGAAATTTCTCAAAGATCAGTTAAATTGTTGTTGCAACAATTTTATAAACAATATTTTTGAACTTTGAATAAATAAAACATTGTTGAAACAGATTTTATGACTAGGGTTTAACAACTAACTAAAAATACTGATAACCCATGTGATGAAACCCATTCCAACAATCCTAATGTCAACAATTTTACCATTTTACAAGAATGCTTTTGTAACAATTGTGCTGTATCGTAAACAGAACTACTTCTTTTTGGCAAATACGTACACATGTTTTAACAATTGATCATTTGCAACAGTCAGATACACAATACAACAATGCTTTCAACAACAATTAGACAATACTACAACAACTCTCCAGTACAACAATTAGACATTCTTGGATATTACAACAATGTATACTTTTCCAACAATTACAATAAAATACAACAATTAAACACAGCTTGCAACAATTTAAAAAAATTATTTTTGACTGCGGTAACAAACACCAAGTAAAAATAATTCTACACAACAATGCATCTAACAAACAGATGTCAAAACAGCAAACAATGAAAAAAAAACCAGCATTGTTTAATTTGGGCAAAACCATCTTTCATCCTTGAAAAAAAAATACCGCAACCTCGCTACGGACCCGCACGGATAACTCCGTTCCATTTTCATCCTGCGAAACCCGATCCAAAATCGATGCGAAAAGAAATTCCCAAGATCCCAATCAGCCTGACTTTAGAAAAGGTGAATTTTGATCCGTGTTGTTACGCTCCGGCCGCCCTCTTCGAGTTCAGACTGACAAGTCGTCCGTCAGGGTCCAGTGCAATCGCTAGCTCTATTTCGGGTAGGATTTTCACGGCGGTGTGGTCGCGTCTCGTCGGTGTGACGCCGGCCGCCAAACAAGCCAAAAACAGACAAAAACAGACAAAAATTGACTATAATTCAATAAAATTACATTTTTACCCAACAAAATGTGTTTTAATTGTTGAAATTGAGGGAAATGTCATTTTGGCGTCACCACCTGGTGGCAATGTGGGGAATGATGAAAATTTTGTTTCTGTTGAGTTTTGTGTTTATATTTGAGGGTTTGTTTTGGTTTTAAAATGTGCTTTAAGTTAAGTGACTACAAGGACAAACTCATTTGTCGTCTTTACACATACTTTACATTTTTGGAATGTTTTTTTTGCAGTGTTGGGGTTCATCAACTCTTGTCAAAACAAATGACTAATTTAAAAGAGTTATATTGTTTCTTTTTGTTATACTCAATTATGGTTTATGTTGAAGAGTTACTACCGTATACGAAAAGGATTCATACAGTAGATAATAATTTATAGTATCATATATGCTGAATTTCTAGCGTGGAAGTTGAAATTTTGCTTTTTCGATACCACCTCATGTGGTCTAAGTTCATTGATGCCAGTGACACACTGGTCTAAGCTTAGTGACTGGCATGGCATGATTATTTTTCCCTATAACTTTTTTTCTAATTATAGGAGGCCAACCATTTTCTGGCCCCAAGTAGAGGGTATCATACTGTTTAGTTTCATTTAATTAATTTTTCTTTATTTGTAATTGTATTTACATTTTGGATTAAACTTTAATTTGTTAAGAGTAAAAATCCAGGGTGGTCTAACTTCACTAAAATCTACTGTATATTTAAAATCAGTGCGCTCTATACGTATATGATGGAGCATCGTACAGCGATTATACAGTATGCATATGTTGACGCTAAAATTTGTGTCAGACAAGATTTTTATTGTAAAAGGGTCAATTGTTTAAACAATGGTGTGGATGCATTATTGCAGTAATCATTGTAATGACCACACAACCTAAAAAATCATTCCCAACCGTCTTTTTCGGAGTCGGTTTAGAGTTTTGATTGCAGGCAAAAGATGTAAAAGTATGGCCTATGCCCATACAAGGACATTGTTGATTGGAAATAATGGGAACGTCAAAACTTACAACAAAATTTCTTTCACCTGTGGCTTTGTTAGAAAATCTGTTTTTAGTTCAACAGCATGGTACATTCAAAATTTCTACATTCCCTTGAGTCTTGACAAACTTGTTCTCTCATTTACACTAGATACTAGTATTAGCAAACTAATGAAAATAAACTAATCTGATTGGAGATGATCAACCCTTCACTATGGTGTCCAGATAGATTTCCTGTCTAGCAAATTGTTGGTTTTCAGAAAAACTTATGCAGTCCTAAGAATTTGATGATTGCATTAAGGAACTGCAATAAGGATATCTTAAGGAAGTTGCTAAATTTGACTTTGATTTTTTTGTGGAAGATTATTTGAGTGCAGAAAGATGTGCTTGATATCAGATTCACTGTCACTTTTCTCCTCTGTACTATTGACATCGGACCCTGTCTTACATCATCTCACTTTTTCCACACTTCTTTACTTTTTTCTTAGAGTTACCAAGATAGTCTGCACACTGCAGACAAGAAAAAAGTTAATTGCTATAATGATAAGCTTAAAAATAAGATTTTTAACAATGATAGGAAAAACTGGAGAAAACCTAACAATAGCCTTCAATTTTTTAACAATATGAAAATAACTTCAGATAATAAACTAACAATAGCTTTCAATTTTTAAACAATGAAGTTATCTCATTGATCAACAAATTCCATTTTAAACAATGACTTAATCATCATTTCTTCCCCATCCTGAATTAATCAACAAAGTTTGCAGTCTGTTGATGAATGCACATGTCACAACAGTTTTTTTTGAAAAAATCTTTAATGGTTGTTTAAGAATTTCTTGCATTGCACACACTGCCAGTTATAACTCATATGTTGAGCAAAACATGTGCAAATAATAAAATTTTGAAACAGGTTTTCTGGCAGTGCTCAATTTACTTTTTTACTACCTAATAATTTTATGACTGTCTCTGGTAGCAACTAGAGGGCTCTTCTAGACTCCTATGGGTCTGTTTTGGTTTTGGTCAGATGCTTTGGAACAAAGTCAATGACCAAATGCTTAAAATCCTTGCACCTGTCACAATAGGTACAAAGCCATGTTTCTATTTCAATGACAGTTTGTTTTATTTTGGTTTGTGTTAAGTAAAGGTTGACTATATTTAAAACTGACATTTATCTTTCACTATTTTGTTTTATTTTTGATTTTTTTAGTTGATTTGTCCAATTTTTCAAAGATTATCATAAGTTTTGCTGACTTGGTTGGGATTCTTTTAGCGTGGGGGAATAGGAAGTCATTTTTCTTGTCTTTTTTGTGCCATTGCTGTGTTTCCTTAAGCTCTCAATTTTCAGGTTGACAGTTTGGGGTTTTCTGTTAGCTCAATCAGACACTTCCCTTCTGTTAATTAACAAAAAGTACAAATTATTACAAATTATTATATACACATTTAAAAAAGAAAGATGTGTAAAATTTGAAAGAAAATTTCTGTATCTAATTTTGACTGACAAAATGATAACTTTCTTAAAAATTGTTTAAAAATAGTCATTTCATAAATAATTTTGTTGTTATTACACTTTGTAAACTAGTTGTACACTCCAACTGACTCAAGTTGCATGGAAAGATGAAATACCAACACATCTCTAAAGCAAATATAAACAATGTCAAGTGCAAAAAACAGTAGGCGCGTTCAATGCCAAAATTATAAAACGTTTATTCCGTTTATATCGCGAAATCCCGTTTATTTTCGTCTACGATTTAAACGGGATTTTGCGAGATAAACGGAATAAACGGTTTATAATTTTGGCATTGAACGCGCCTATTGTTAAAATGATAAACCGTTTATTCTGTTTATCTCGCAGAACCCCGTTTATTTTTGTCTATAATTTAAACGGAATTCCACGAGATAAATGGAATAAACGGTTTATCATTTTAACATTGAACACGCCTACTGGTACTGTTAATAGGACAGAATACTGACAAACTTGATATCGCAAAAGTTATGCGTAAAGTAGCATCCGTTACTGATTTGTTTTGACCTTAAGAACATGGTATTGTTACAGTTACTACCTATTTTTATTGGTTTAGAATAATTTGTAGTTACTGAGCTCTCAGTTTCTTATTGGTTGGGAATATCAAACATGGCGCCCAATTTGATGTTCTCACTCTAAATATTTTTTGTACAATATCTTTTGAACAACTGGACCAATCTTCAAAAACTTCAGATTGCAGATCTCAGCATTACTTTGTTTAAAACAATTTACACTACATTTATTTCTTTATTTATTTAAATAATTAATTAATTTCTTTATTTATTATATTTTCAGGTGTGGTTCCAGAACAGACGTGCCAAATTCCGAAGAAATGAACGCAGTATTTTAGCTCAGAGAACGCAAACCTACACCCATCGTCCCGAACCTACCACTTTAATTGAACAACCAATCGTGCCTCGCCCGACACCGCCACCACTGACAACCATCCATAATGACTACAACAACTTCCACATGACTCCGTGGAAAACACCAACAAACTCCATTGGTTCCATGCCTTCCATCAACCAACATGCTCATCACTATACTGCCATGATGCCTTCAGTTTCCGACACCAACACCACGTGCTCGGTGGTGCCTTCTTTTCCCGGAGCGACAGCGCTAGGTCCTAGTCAGAGTTTGTCACACCATGCAATGAACTATAACATGACTGGTTTGCGGGTGCATGTGCATCATGATTATGGACTGTCACAAAACTCTCTCACACACATGCATCAGTGATTGGTGCGTGGAATTGTGAACTTTAAACTCCTTGGGATTTTTTAATGAATTTTTTCTTTGGTAAATGTGGGTATTTTATTTTATTTTATTTCATTTTACGGTAACTAACTAATGAGTAATTTTGGATGCTTGTACGTGGTTGAAACAAGTTTGTCTGAATTAATTATGCCCGGATGTGGAGCTCTTAATTTCTCATTGGGTGAGACATTGGGTGATGCAATTTTAACATGGCGCCCAATTTGATGTTCTCACTCTAAATTGTTATTCAGCGATATCTTTTTAACCGCTGATCCATTTTTCAAACTGTTTAGTTTGTTTGATTTAGTACATTAAAATGAATCTAAGGATGTATAGTTAATGGATTTTAATACCTTGATTCAAGAGAATAATTACCTATGATTAAAAAAAATTGTTAATTAAATGACGAAGAAATGATAATATTTCTAATTGGCCATTAAGTGGTGGCAGGTCCACAGTATAAAAAATTTTCCTCCTTATGGTATTGTTTTATTCAGTGGAATCCATCTTGGTACAATAGCTTTATTATTTTTTTTAAAGAAAATTAAATGCAAATAATTCTGTATAGAAGTTTTTTTAATTAGTGAATTTATACAAATATTGTAAAAAGAGCTTATTAAGGAGTACAAATTGTATTTTGAGAGAAATTAGTGATGTACAAGTAGTGATGTATGAAGACAACATTTGTGTGATTTTCTGAATGGCCAAATGCATCCCAATTCAACATTTTGTAATTATACCAAAGAAAATCTATTTTTGTTGCAGTGCAATTGAAATAAACAATAAAAGAAAATGTCTGATCTCAAATTTATTTATTCATCCCCAGTTAAACATGATGTTAACAATTTAATCTTTGAATGAATTTTCCTGACATTTGAGGATGTTGAATACAGTTGACTACTGGTGCATTCATCTTTTGATAGTCAATGCCCAATTGCTGATCTTAGTCTTGTGCTAAAAGGGGGGAAGGCAAAATGTTCTGGAATATCATTCTGGTGCATTTCTGTGATGGGCAATAAATAAAACATATTTATTCATACTGATTTACCATGACTTACAATTTATTCATACTGATTTACCATGATTTACCATGATTTAAAATGATTTACAATTTATTCATAGTGATTTATCAGGATTTACAATGATTTACACAATTTATTCATATTGATTTACCATGATTTACAATTTATGCATTGATTTACAATTGATTTATGGCGATTTGCGATTTATACATGGTGATTTATAATGATCTACAATTATTCTTGGAGATTTACAATGATTTATAATTTATTCATATTGATTTACATTGATTTACAATTTATTCATATTGATTTACATTGATTTACAATTTATTTATGGTGATTTGCGATTTTATACATGGTGATTTATAATCATTTACAAATTATTCCTGGTGATTTACAATGATTCACAATTTATTCATCCTACATGCAATCCAAACGATTAAATCACGATTTTATACAGTAAATCCCAAATTTCTCCTTGATTTCTCCTCGGATTTCTTCCAACTTCCAACAACTAGCGCCATCTATTACCACAATCCCACACCACAAACTCCCACAATCCCCGTGCGAAACCAACAATACGAACACGTTCGCTAAACCTAAACCTATTTCCCACCAAATTTCACCATGTTTCGAAAAACAACCAAACTCCCAGCCCGTCCAAAACCCCCAACAGTCGAACAAATCCACGAAGACATCGCCAACGCGTCAAACGACGACGTCGCATTCACCAGTTACCGTCAACTACAAGGTAAAAACCACCCAACAACATCACATCTAAAAATTCCCCGTGACCGGTCACTTTATTAAAAATTCGTAAAAATTCACAGATTCAGAATGGAGTGCAGATACGAGTAATTTTGTGGAAGAAACGGAAGAAAATGACGAAGAAGAGCCGTTGAATGATGAAGACAGCGAAATGGACCCGGATTTATTGTTTGAGAAAGTATGACGTCATGATTTTTAGATACGGTTGCGTCCGGGTGTTGAGATTTTGATGAAATTTTGATGAATTTTTTTGTTTTTTAGGTGAAATCGTTCGTGGAAGTGAATGAATCGTTACATAATACAGTGAATTTGTTCGAAAAAGGCTGTGAGCAGTTGTTGGATGCAGGAAATCAGTTGCAGGATGATGCGATTAGGATTAGAGCGCAGATTTCGAGCGCTTTGAAGCAACAAGGTTGGGATTTTGTGAAAGAGTGAGGTTGTTGAAGGGAAATTTGAGCTGGAATGTCATTGGAATATATAGAAATCGATTTTTTGTGTTTGTGTTGAAAAGTTGGAATGTTTTTATTTATTAAAAAAATTAATAAATTTGAGAAAATCGACTAAAATATCGGGATTTTTGATTTTTGATTTGAGAAATCTGTAAAAAAAATGTAAATATCGAGTGAATGTTGAAAAAATCGGTTTCTTTATTTGTTGCCTTAAAAGTCGATTAAAATATGGGATTTATTTGATTTTTTCCCTTGAAAAATCGATTTACTCTGCCTAAAAAATCTATAAAAACATTTGAAAATAAAATTTTAGTTTTTCTTGATTTTTTAAGAATTCATGAAATTAGATATTAGTGATAATTTAATTCGATTTTTCAATATTTATAAATCAATTTTCTCAATTTTTTCAATTCTTTATTTTCGTGAAGAAAGTTTTTCTTAATGAAAATCGATTTTTCAAAATCAACAAAAGAAAAAACCCAGTTTTTAAATGAGGAGTGACAATTTTACTTAATTTAACGATATTTTTATTCGATTTTTCCATTTATACCTATTCTCGGTGGCTCAGAAATTTAATTTATCAAAAAACTGGCAACAACTTTATTTGATTCTGCGAAATATAAATTTCATTTTTTACTCTTTTCTTATTTTTCCATTTTTTAAATGAATGTATTAAATTTATCAAATTTTTTCAAATCAACAGGCTAACTGTTTAATCAATTTTGTAGTCAATTTTTGTTTCCGATACTTCGATATTTGTAACCGATTTTTTAATTTATGCTCTGGAATCTCATTTCTGGAGTTTTCAAGTTTTTTAAAAATATTAGCAAAAATTAGTGTAAATTCCACCGAAATAATTTGAATTTTCTTTCAAACTTTGACTGAAAACATAAAATCCCCGTGTTAGCACATAAAAATAGAATTTTTGCTGTTGGAATCAGGTCTAAAATTTCGTAATATTGTTGCATGCAGGTCAAAATGACCCTTTTCTGGTGAAATGGGGTCCTAAATTCCCAATTAGGTACTATAATTTAGTTGAATCACGTCAAAAATACTGTACTTCCATAAAACTCATGCAAAAAATGAAATAATCCCGTTAAAATTGAGTAAAACTGACTCTTTCCTGTGAAAATCAGATGGAAAAAGATGATAAAAATTTCTCCAAAATGCCGTAATTTCGCTAAATCGAGGCAAAAATATATTAAAACAACCTCGACATCATCACGACCCACTTTTAATGATTTTTTTGCATCATCTAAACCCGTTAAATTCTAAAATTCTAATCCACTCCTCACATTTTACATTTCCATGCCTAAAAACTCATAAAACATCCTCACCCAACCCCAACTCACAACATCATCATCTGTTGATAGCAGGTTGGCATCGTAAATAAATTTTTTTTCAACTGCCACCAATTTAAATTTAAATCACCCGTAACGAAACAGAAATTAGAAAACTTCCTTTTACATTTCTTCCATTTTTTTTTTATTTAGATGACTTACAGATGGTGTGTGGAAACACCTCGTCACCTCGGAGTTGATGCGTCATCTGGCGAGAAGACGTCTTAGTTACTTTGCATCAGAAAACGGTGTAAATAAAATTAGAGTTGCAATTATGACATGCGCAAAGACTAAATTTAGGAAGGCGGCTGTGGTTGCTCGAGCTGCAGCCAATCGCATGGAACTCATTAAGGAAATTTATCGACAGCAGTGAAGGGGGAAACGTCGAGTCGGAAGAATATTAGCCATCGTTCATTGCTGGAGGAAAATAAATGAAAAAATTCTTCGGCGAGGTTTTCGGAATGGGTTTTCTTATTTATCGATTTTTGTTTTGGTTATTTGTTTGTAATTATAATAGTAATAATTATAATAAAATTATACTGAATTAATGGTTATAAATCAGTTTGGTGTATGAGTCCTGCACTGTAAATCCAAGTGACTAAAAAAATTATTAGATGCTTCATTTAGTCGCTAAATAGAGTCTAAATTTTTGACACTTCTGGAATAAATGACTAAATGTCTATTCAACAGTTGGTTGATGTCTATTTTACAGTTGGTTAAGTGTCTCCCTTTATATTATAGACATCCAAAAGCCATTCTTTTATGCATTCAAAGTGGCTAAAAGGCTAGAGTTGTAGCCGTTTTCTAGTCGTTTTAGTGGGACTAAATAAAAAGTGACTAAAATTGAAATCTGTTGCTGCATTTGATCGTAGAAATAGAAGTGTTTAGAAGTGTTTTTTTGCCAGTTTTGACGTTACAATTGCTCTAAATACACGTATAAGTAAAAACATCGAAGTAGCGGCGTTAGAAGTGGCAGAATTCACTTCCATTCCTTAGGCTAGGTTTCCACTTGTGTTTCCACTAGAAGCAACGCAACTGTTGCCGGACAGCATACAACTGCTGCAGTGTTTCTACTAGCGAGCGGCAGCCAATCAATTCTTCGTCTGCCATTTATGACGCTGACCCTCGTAGCAGACTCGCACAGTGCATAGCAATGGCGCGTAGCAACGTGTTCATCAGGTTCGAGGTGTGACTGTGATTGGTCGAAACCTTGCTGTTGCTGCTCGCGTACGTTTGCATCCTGCAGCATCATCCTTGTGGTCGTTGTGTTTGCGTATTTATATTTACGCCTCTCATACGTTTGCAAACTACCCGCAATGCATCATGCTGTTGCATTTGCGTTTGCGTTGCTTCTAGTGGAAACAAGTGATAATCTGGCATCATCTTTGTGGTCGTCATGTCGCGTCACGTCTTGCATATGTTTGCAAACTACCCACAATGCATCATGCTGTTGCATTTGTGTTTGCGTTGCTTCTAGTGGAAACAAGTGGAAACCTAGCTTAAGATTGAACAAAGTTTTTTTTCCTAAGTGACATTTAGAAGTCATTGATTTAAATTTTAGTCACTTTTCATTTATTCCCACTAAAACGACTAGAAAAGGGCAACCTTTTTTAGTCACTTTAAACGCCTATAAATTAGGCAAAAAGATTTACAGTGTGTGTGAACAGACCCTATGCTGTCATTTTAAGTGGGCAGGGTAGGCTGATGCATTGTTGTAGCCTATAAAATGATTACATGAGGGGAGGGAGGTTGACCTTTCTGTTTATGCATTGTTTAGAGGTCGACCATCCCTTCAAACTGTTTAAATGTGTTAAATTTGTATAATTATTTGGAATTAGCTAAGTCAGACCAACGGAAACTCAGCATAAAACTTTTTAAGTAAAATAAAAAAGTTTTCTCTTAAAGTTCCATAGAAAAAAAATGGTCACTTGACATTTAAATTAGCCGCGATCCAGGTTTTACAAAGACAACCTCCCCCTTACCTGTGCGCAGATCACTCAATCATAGATTGCGTTAGATGATCAGGTGGTGAGGCAACCCCAGCAGGCCCAGGGGCCGCAAGGATTATAGGCCCTAAACCGGAAATGGTGTCTCAGCTTAAGTAAAATTATCAAATCATTCACCGTCAAGCCATATACCCTACCCCCAGTGTATCGGAATGACGACTAGAGTCAGAGGCCAGGTAAGCCCACTCTGCATGGAAGTCCAAAATTGGGCACTGCACTTGTGCAACAGGAAAGTAAGTTGTGCACGATGCAGAGGTGTTTTTTGGGAAATCGTTTTCCTGCATCCTTTTATTTGATACCTCTAGTAGAAGTGTAATCCACTAGAGCACGGAAGTTCATGCTTTTAAAAACTTAAAAATATGCATGCAAATATGCTCTGAAAACTACACTGTTAAATATGCTATTAAAATTCCCCAAAATTCAATGGAAAGGGGAAAATTTAATAAGAAATTTGTAAAAATTCAACGAATAACTTAATTTCTTGTTGATTTTATGCAAATTTCAGTGAATTTTGATTAAATTTACTTCGCTCAATAAAATGCGCAAAAATTTAATCAGACATTGATTTCTGATTTCATTTTTTCAAATTTATGTGATTTCTGTTTGAATTTTATCCAAAACTGTATGTATCACCAAATTGAACAAGAAATCATAAAAATCCGATAAAATTAACCACCAAGGAAGCGAAAATTGCAGAAATTTGCAAAAATTCAACTGGGTGTCGCTAAAATTCACAAAAATCCATTAAAAATTCCCCATAAATCACAAAATATATGCTCCCAAATCTTAAAACCAACAAAATATGCATGCATTTTTAAAAACTATCAAAGTTTGCAATTATATGCAATTTAAAAGTAACTTTTTTCAATCGCACCTACTATAATTTGTTGAGAAAAGGTAAAATGAGTGTAATAGGAACAGAAAAAAACAATATGCATTTGCATGAACTTCCGTGCCCTAAACACATGATATAACAATTACCCATTTTAATACATGTGCCACATCTTACGTAGTTTCTTTTATGCGTTCTTTACATAAACAAATCAGATAAATGACCAATGATTGATGAATCCATTAGTGCAAAACAGGTGGCATTAATTTGCACAAATTTTTCGCTTTATTCCCAACCAAAATACAAAAATAACTAAAGGTCGTTGAGTCGTAATGCGTCAAGATGAACGCATTAGATCCATGTTTCCAATTTGCTTGTTTTCATTCGTGTGAATTGCGAATTTGGCAGCGGCACTTCTCCCCTCCCACACGAATCCCTTCGGAGTCAGACAGCTGCAGAAAACCACTACGTACTACACGTACTACATATGTGATGAGAAACGGAACCACACTTAATTTCACTGTGTTGTTGATGAGATAACAGATGCAGAATGATGGATTTGGCTTTTTTGCTATTAATTGCTAGAATGGAGATAAAAGTAAGGGATTTATTTCTGGGTAGAAGAGATTATTAGATTTGTTTTTATTTATAGTGAAGTGAAGGTTAAGCTTCCTCTACTCATCACCAGGGTGTTCTTGTGGGTGGTAGGTCTTAAGCCTGGTTATTTCCAGGGGCCGACATTCGATAAAATGGTGTACGAGATTTGAAATCATGGAAATCGTGTGATGATTTCCATGATTTCAATGAGTTCTTGTGATTTCCATGATTTCCGTGATTTTTGTTGAAAAAAAATTATGGGAGACCATTCCTGTCAAAATTAAAGGGATAGTGCATCGCTTTTAAAATGCCATGAAATTTATACAGATGAAACTTCAGTATTAAAGTAGTACTCACAATTATTTTCAATTTTTTTAATCCATTATAAGCAGTGTAAAATCATTGCTAAAAATCAGGATCTTCTAGCGTGGGGGCAGTCACATGACCTTATGACGTCATACCACGTCTGTTGTCAATTGTGTTTTAAAGTGGCGTTGTAAGTGCACTGTTTTGGTGATTTTTTGATTTCTAACTTTGGAAAACTGTCTAAACGCATAATTCTCGAGGAATTTGACCTGGTTGTTGTACTAGAACACGCCGTACACAACCTTGAACCCATGTTATGATGTCATATAACGTTCGAAAATGGCGCCCATTTGGAATGGAGTTTTCAGAATCGATGAAGAAAAGACCTTATAACTAATTATAAAGCTTATAGTGAGTCATAAAATTTTAATTGGGCATAATTACTGCCATCTACAGATTTAACTACAAAATTATAATTTTCGTTGCACTATCCCTTTAGGATTTGTGTTTTAAATTAGAATTTTCTGCGTGATTGGATGAAACTAAGAATTTGAAACTATACTGGCAACAAATCAGTAAAAACTTACGTTGTTTTTTCAGTTGGTCCAAGATTTATTGGTTCTACATCACTCTATATAAAATAAAAAAGAAATAAATCAAGATTTATTAATTCAAAGTAAGTTATACAGAAAAAAATCGTTGGGGTGCAAAACTGCAGAGCAAAACCACCCAAAAACACTCCGATACGACCCAAATCACCCTCAAACACATCAAAAACTCAAAA
The DNA here is from genome assembly GCA_034695885.1 of Geophilus flavus. Lineage (NCBI taxonomy): Eukaryota > Metazoa > Arthropoda > Chilopoda > Geophilomorpha > Geophilidae > Geophilus > Geophilus flavus. The sequence goes on along the minus strand of JAQFZO010001033.1, from coordinate 1,437 downwards.
ACCTCCTGGTCCTGTGGTTACAAATTATTTTTTCAAAAATCAATCTAACTTATGAGCTACCTATAGGCTACCGGACTTCATGTCGTGCCTTGCAGGAAAGCAAATAACATTCCAGCAATTTGTTTTGCTCTAGGAATATTTCAGTTATACTTAGCAATGCTCACAGACCAATAGAAATTATTTTTTATTTTGAGTTTTCAACCATCAGTTACTTACATCTGAACTTTCTTCCAACGATTCTTCATCGGCTTCGCTTACTGTCGACGGTTTGGCACTACGTTTGTCCAATCGGAGAAACTCACGAACCTCAGGACTTTAAAGAAAAACAAAAAGATATTTAAAGCAAATTTAATAGTCACAATGCCCCCCAGCCCGGCCCCCCAATAAAAATTAATTGGTCAAACCAAAACTTATAAATCACCTAGTGAGAAAATTTGTAACAAAAAAAAATATTTTTATGCAAATATGTCTCTTCACAGTATTTTTTACATCAAATAAACAAATCGGGAACCCAAAACAAAATTTTGCCAATCAGTCATTTAATTGCAGATTTTTAAATCCCTACTTCCGGTTTGCTTGCACTTGCACTTTGTCACTAGTGACTTGGGTCATTGTTCAACAATTCCTGTATAATTGCACCGTATGTTGTCAGAAACAAAACATTTAATCAAACTTACTGATTAAACAAATCAGAATCAGTGGTGACCTTGTTAACAAATTCATCCAATCCTTCTCTTCTCGCTTGAATAAAAGCCGGATCAAAATTATTTCCAAATAATTTTTTTCCAGGTAACTTCAAATGATGACCCAAATTCTGTTTTTTCAACTAAAACAAACAAACAAACAACAGTTGATAAAAAAAATATATTAAAATCTGATAAATAAAATAGAATTTTTCAAATAAACAACTCAACTGATTCATACAGTCTATAAAACTCATTATAACGACGAAAAACAAACCAGGTTTTTCCTTCTGATGAAACAACAACTTTGTAAACCTAAAAAATAAAAAAATTTTAATTTTATGTTAAAAAAATTTTATGAAAAAAATAACTTACTGTGAATTTTTTGTTACTTTCACATATTTCCGAATTCGAAACACCCTTCTCTCACCGACGACATCATACACAACGCCGGTTTGTCACTCGGTGCCATACTTTTACCACCAGACGCCGCTCTAGATGCCGAAAAAATAGAAAAAATGCCACAAACACAAGGGTAGGCTTTAATTTCACTGAAAAATTTATTAAAATCTCTTCACTTTCATTCAAATCCTCATTTGTTACGTAATTTTATCGAGAAGTGCAAAGTTCGCCATTATTTACTAATTCCAGTTCACTTGTGTATGGACGTTGCCGTTTCTATGACGTTGAACATAACACACAAGTGTACTGGAATCAGATAATTCATGGAATCTCGCTCTCCGATGAGTAATTT
>JAQFZO010001032.1:0-18499 GCA_034695885.1 Geophilus flavus | reverse complement strand
TTATTATCATTTAAATTTAGAAAAACAATTTTTTACGAATAAATTACTTTTTTTTCTTTTTTCGTCTTTCGGCTTTGTCATCTTCGGACGTTTGTCTGACTAATGTCGGCGCTTCGGGGTTTCTAGTGGGTGCCGAAGATGGAAGTGAAGAACGGGGTGTCATCAACAATTTACGAAAATCATCGTTGGTCATCGGATGATGGCTAAAATTGAAAATGTAAACATTAGGGTTAATTTATTTCATTCGTGTACTACAAACTTACGAATCTTTCGCTTCATTTTTACTCGTTTCGCCCGCCGATGGAGGCGGCAACGGATTAGCGAAGGGTTCATCTTCTAGAAGAAAGAAAAATTAAGGATTTGTATGATTAAAAACACTTAATTTGAACATACTTTCTGGCATTTTGGCTCTAGACGAAGTTCTGTCTATGCCCGATTTATGAATAAGGTCATACTTTGCGCCATCTGGTGGAAGTTTTAATAAATAAAGTAGCTCGGGGATCAATCCTTTTCGTACTTTCAGTCACGTGATTAAGATCAAGATGGCGGCTTTGTTTACATTTGCCAGACGAAACCGGGTGGCCTAAAATGTGATTTTACGGCGGTTTTGACAGAATTAAAATGAATTCTACGTGTGAAGACACCGTCGAAGACGATATGTCAGGCTGTAGTGAAAAATCGAACGCAATTTCTTCACTCGATTGCCAATTTAAAAATGCTGTATCGGTCGTGTGTTCCGGTAGTGAGTTTCTTGTCGAAGATACAACCCTTGCATTCGAACCGGGTATATTTATATTTTAAATGTTGTTAGATGTTATAAATACATTTTTAATAATTTTATTTTGTAAATAAATATTTTTTTTTGTTCCCTAGCGGCGAAAATATTAAATAAATTCAGGAAAATTCAACCGCATCCGAATGTCAATAAAACAAATTCGACGATCGTGATGTTGGATTCGACGAATTCACAAGCAATTCACGATTTATCGAATGCAACTAGTAATTCCAACTCGATTTTACAAGTGGAACATTTACAAATTGCTGGATATTGTAGGAATTTCGAATTTTATTCATATTTTGATGAATTTTAATTTTTTTTTCTTTAAATTTTTAGATTGCAACATTTGTAATTATTTCTACCAAGGTTCGACTAATTGTCCGGCACATACGGAACCGACGATTGTGATTTTAGACTCGCAAATTCCAACACAAGCGAGATTAACGTTACCGAAACAGTTGTTTCTACAGAAATCGAATGTTGTTACTGGAGCAACGGGTGGATTTTTAATTTTTTGGAAGGTTTAGTTGAAAAATAAATAACTGGAGATTTGTTTTTGTTTATTAGGTGTGTGGGCACAAGTTACGGTTGGAAAAAAGTCGCAGTTTGGACCGTTGGTTGGGAAAACGGTTAATAAGGAGGAGATTGAGGGACAGCATATCAGTGATAGAAATAATTTGTGGAAGGTATATGTCGAATTATGAAAATGTTTGTTTGGTTTTTTAGGTTTTGGGTCATTTTTACTCATGATTAATGGATTTCGAGTCATTTTGAGGTCTAATTATTTGATGTTAAATCAGTTTGACGTCAAATTCTTTGATTTTGAGTCATTTTACGCTTAATAAATCGAAACGGAATTTCGTACATATTTGAATACTTTTTTGAGATCAAATTCTTTGATTTTGAATAATTTTGACATCAAATTCTTTGATTTCAAGTCATTTTACGCCTAATAAATCGAAATTTCGTACACATTTGACTCATTTTGACATGACATTCTTTGATTTTAAATCAGTTTGACGTCAAATTTCTTGATTTCGAGTCATTTTAGAACTGCTAAAACAAAATTTCGTACAAATTTCACTTATACGAGTCTAAAATTCCTTTTCCCAGATATACAACGAAACCGAATTGACCTACGGCTTAGAAACGGACGACGAAAACCTGTGCAACTGGATGATGTTCGTGCAGCGAGCGCGCACCAGCACGGAACAAAACGTAGTGGCATTTCTCCTTTCCTCGCAAGTCTATTTCATGACCACAAAAACAATTTCACCGGACACGGAACTCCTTTACTGGTTCTCAACCGACTTTTGCTCGCTCTTGGGCATCCCACTCAAACCAGAAGACGGATTTTCCTGCTCGGAATGCTCGAAAAAATTCTCGACATTCAACGGTTTGAACAGACACATCAAATATCTTCACGCGAGCACGGCGGGAAGGAAATTCCAATGTTCTATGTGCCAAAAATTCTTCACTTCAGCCAGTAAACTGAATATTCACGGATTGGGACACATGGGGATTAAGCCCCACACGTGTAATATATGCAACAAACAGTTTAGTGATGCGAGTAATCTCAGGGGACATTTAAGTATTCATACGGGTAAATTTCGATTTTTTTAAATTTTTTTTCGACTTTTTTGGTATTTTTCAAAATTTTTGGAATTTTTTGACTTTTTGTAGAATTTTTAAAAATTATTTGGAATTTTTAAGATTTTTTGTACCTTTTAAATTTTTTTCAAATAATAGCACATTTTGGAATTTTGTGGAATTTGTCAAATGTTTCAAATTTTTAATTTTTTTTTTTTTTCATAGGTGAACGTCGATTCAAGTGCGACACATGTTCAAAAGCCTTCCGCCAGAAGGCGCATTTGGTTTCCCACATGTTGACCCACACGGGAGAAAAAAAATACAAATGTCACTTCTGCGACCGGTGGTTCGCACGAACATCGGATTTACGGCAGCATGAAATTACACACAGTTGCGAACGAGTTTACCCGTGTCCCATTTGTAAAAAACCATTCAACAGACTCCAAACTCAGAAGAAACACATCAAAGTTCACGATGGTCAACGGGATTTTAAATGCACGCAATGCGAGAAGAGGTTTTACACAAAATATCATCTTGAAAGGCATTTCAAGTCGTGTCGTGGGAAGGATAATGGAAAACCGGCGCAATGATTCCACATTTAGACATTAAAAAAATGTAAATTTATTTATGAAATAAATTTTACAATTTGTATAAAATGTTGCGAAAATTCGACACCATGCGGCGCTATTTTACAAACAATAACAATGCGCAATCTCAAATATTTATTTTCTTCCATTTTATTTATTATTATTTTTATAATTTTAACGTGATCAGTTTCACGGATTCCGGAATGAACGCATCTTTGGTCATATTTTACCTCGTGTTTCTCACTTTAGTTAATAACGGTAAAGTAATTACTACATATATCGTTTAATATCGATCATAACTTAAGAGGAGTCATTTTATTATTTTTATTAGGAATTTTGGTTTTTAGCTTGAAGTGTTATTTCTGCTACAGCAAAGGCGATTGCAAACATCCGACAGAAGGAGACTGCGAATCTTATCTCACCAATCCAGTTTGCATGATCACGATGTCGAGAATGATAGACGAAGGTATTCCCGGAAATAAATAAAGAGTGGCCCAAAAGTCAAGTCCCTATTTTAATTGCGAATAAAAAAAAAATTATCCAACGATTTAAGTTCTACTTGTGCTTAAAAGAATCTTCAACTCAAAGAGTATTTTGTCCTCCTTAGGATAGCAATGGTCAATAATTATTTATTTTATTTTATTTTAAAAATATGAAAATGACGACGGTGCAGGAAATGGCACAATGTATTAAGTGGGGCAGGACCTTTGGGACAAACTGTATTTTTATTTATTTATTTATTTATATACTTTTTTTTGTGAGTTTAGAGATTGAGATGAGGGATTGTATCGAGAACGATTTGGAGTATAAGAATGGGTGTAACACGCAAAAGGAAATTCACCACTCAGAAGTCGACGGGCAAATCCAAGACGCCACAAAGACGGAGGAGACAAAAATTTGTATTTGTTCCGACAATTTATGCAACAGCTACGCAAATGCGGTGAACGACTTCAAGATTAAGGATGATTCTAAGAGAAATTTTTATCGAAATGATGCAACGCCTAAAGTGACGACGACGAATGGGTTCACGTTTTGGGTTTTGACGATTGCGATAATTGCAAATCAAAATTCCCAGTTTGGAATTTTAAATTATAAAAAATAATAAAATAGGAAATAAATTATTGCTAGGGAAATATATGTTTTCTTTTTTTGAAATTTAAATATCTCAAATTTTTATACGCCATCTAGTGACAGTTTTATTAAATTAATAAAAAACAAATTGTTTAAGTGAAAGTTTAAAAATAAACGAATAAATAAAACTTTTTTTCTTTCGTACGTACCGTAATAAATTGAAATTAAAAAATCCGGCAAAGTACGAATGCTCATCATCCAGAAAGACGTGTCTGAAGAATAATCATGAAGATGGCACAAAAATTTGTTATTTACCCGTCAGAAAAATGAATTTTTCCCGAAATTTCCCAAAAAAATTACAGTATTACAAATTTCGCACTAAATTTCTCAACAAATCACTACATTGCGCCACTTAGCGGAGAATTCAACAACCAATCAACAATAAAATATGGGCAGCCTCCAAAGTGCGTCATTCCACCATATTTATGATTTATCTGAAATGAACACAAATTTATTGCCTCGATTTTTACTCGTGTTCATCACCTTTTTAAATAGTGGTACCGGTATAAATTAATCGTATCGTATCGTTTAATTCCGATTTGTAAGTTAACACGAATCATTTGATTATCAAGCGAAGGAATTTTGGTTTCTACCTTGAAGTGTTACTTCTGCTACAGTAAAACCGAATGTACACGTCCGTCTAGAGGAGACTGCGAGTGGTACATTCGAAATCCAGTTTGTACGATTTCCAAGTCGAAAACCAAGGAGGGAGGTACCGTATCGGAAGAATTTCCTGATCAGTAATTTTTTCTAATCGTAATTTTTATTTACACATTTTTTTTTTTTTTTTTTTTAAGAAATGGAATTTAGAGAATGCATCGACAAAAACTCCGGTAGTGGACCCGGACCGCGACAGACCGTGCACCGTCCAGGGTGTAAATATCACATGGATCGAGCTATTGGAGCGGAACGATTGGTTTGTATTTGTTCGATCGATTTGTGCAACAACGATACCATGATCGCGATGGCCTCCAAAGATGAGAAGAAAATGTCGAGTGTGGCAAATTGTGCTTATGTGATGAATCGGTTCATGTTTTGGATGATGTTAGTGTTGATTGCATTGATGAGTATGTGAAAAGGAAAAAATTATTTTGGGACGTCTTGATGATCTTGTTGTATATTAAATAAAAATTTTGAAATTCTGAAATTTTAAACTTTTAGTTGTAAAATAATAAATAATAATTTCCCTGAATCGAGTCTGATCACATAGTCATTTATTACGTCATACAGTAGATCGCCATTAGCATCACTCTTACACGCAATGCACTGCCCAACTCTACAGTGCTAGACTATTTTAATACAAAAAGAAACAGAGTTTTGTCGACTTGTGACAAATTTCTATTTAATTTATAAAAAATATCGTATATCAATCAGGGAAAAACCATACAAGCAGTGCATGGAGGCCTAATAATGGCTATTGGTGATGATGTCCAATCCGGACTTCAAGAAGCGATGACTCTTTCTTTATACCTCTAGTCACTTGGACATCACAGGCTTGCACAGCCTGATTTATTAGTGTGTGCATGGAGCTGTATGGTGCTCCAGACAGAGCCCTATGGAGCCTCTGCTCTGCAGTGTCTTATTCAATTGACTGACATTTTAGACATTAGGGTGTATCCCGGCACACATTTTGTGCACGCCTATGCACTTCGGGATGTACTATTGAGGCCCGACTTGACAGTTGAGACCCGAAGAATCGTGTCATTCGTTCGTTGAGAATTGGTGTAGCTGACAAGCTGAGGATTCTAGGAGAGCATCTGGGAGTTTTAAGCCCTCACCATCCCACAAACTTTGCCGGGAAGCGAATCCCTGAGAGATACACTCTCTCCTTAGCCTATGGAACTCGTCGGCAATCGCTAAAAAAAAACCAAGAAATACCAGACTTTGTAGCTCGGCAGCCGGTCTGTTATACTTTTTATAGACACAATACTTGTAGTTAGACAATTCATACGCACAGTATTTATTATTTTTACAAAATTTAAAATTTCCAATACCAGTGTTTTTAATTTGCACAATATCATCATGTCCCAGTTATAAATTTTTCATTTATCACGCACGATCACTTCCAAGTGTCCCAACCATTTGGGTATGGCGATCGAGTCTCCTTGGGGAAACACATCCATTTTTATAGTCTAAGTCATTGTCGATACATTCCCTCGGCTTCGCCTCTAAAATCACAAAAAAGAATCGAAAAAAGAAATAAGTTAAAAATTACTTGTACCCCATCCATATACTGTAGAAAAAAAATCTTTTCCACCTTCGTCCATCATCTGGGACGTCGCGAAAGTGCAAACTTGATTCTGAAAACGAGATTTGTAATCTCCTCGTGTCTGGTTGACGCAAGGATCGACTTTGCTGCAGCAGAAGCAAACTGATGACCAAAATTCCTTCGTCCGATCGGGAATCAAAATCTCGTCTTAATTTATGATCGACGTTAAAGTTAAATTACCGTATTCAATTTATTTACCATTTTTAAACAAGGTGAGGAACACGAATAAAAATAAAACTGAACTTGCGTTCATTTCAGAAACAGTAAAATCGATGTGACATCAGTCAATAAAAATATGTCACAAATGGAGGGAAATAATATTTCGGAGATTGTGCAGTATCATTGTTGTAGAATGAATGGTATGGTGCCCCATGGTGTTGAATTATAACAATTTTACCTCAAATTTTAGTGTTATTTAAATTCTAATATTTTCCAATAGATGACAGTTTGATGCCAAGTTCCCATTTCTCAGAATTAATTTTTCTTAATCATTCAACATAATTATACTGCCAACTAGTGAGAGTTTTATCAAACCAAGCAATGCGTACAATGGAAAGGTGTCGCAATGATTCGACGATTAATAAAACGTTAAAGAAAAGCAAAAATTTGCAAAAATAAACCTTACAATTAAAAAAAAAAACCGAAAATTTCTCATTTGATGTGATGGAAAAAAGCAAAATATTACGAGAATTCACCACCATACGGTGTCATACAAGGTCTCTATAGAGAAACAATAGCTGCTGCGTTCAATGCTCAGTCCATTCTTGCTATTCTATACAGTCTGAGTCTGCACAATCTCAAGTGTTATTAACTTAATAATAATTTATACGGTTTCTGACATGAACGCAAGTTCAGTCAGATGTTTACTCATAATATTCATCTTCCTTAACATTGGTAAATATCGACCCTTTATAACTTTGTCGTTTATAACTTAATACGAGTAATTCAATTCCCAAGCGAAGAAATTTTGGTAGTCGGCTTGAAATGTTATGATTGTTACGGGCAAACGTCATGCGCCGATCCGCAAAAACTATACTGCGGCGATATGCGTGACCCAGTGTGCATTTTCCAGTACATGCAGGATGGTACCGTATCGGAAAATTTTGTTTTTTCCTTATATCGGATTGTGATTTATGATTTTTTTTTGTCATTTTAGGGTCGGAGCACAGGGGTTGCCTCGATAACGAATTCTTTTACTATAAAATTGGGTGTCAACCCGTTGGAAGCATTGATGAGACGCGTGGCACGAGTACGGACGAGAGTTTTTCTTTGAACGAGGAGTATAAAATTTGTGTTTGTACGGTCGATTTGTGCAACGACGACGAATATGCCGACAAAAATCTCAAAGCGGCTGGTGGTGGTCCAAGCTCCGAAAGCAGCATCGGCACACAGAAAATTATAAATTTGTTCACGGTGTGGATGTCAGTGCTGATTTCAGCACTCACGAGTATGTGAATAATGGAAAATTTATAACTAACGTCGTGTTGTGCAATAAAAATCCGGTGTTGTATATTTTAAATCGTGAAAATAATAAATGTGTTAAAAATTGGTTTAAAAAAAAGTGTTTTAATTTTTTGTTTTTGTACAAGATGACCCAAGCATCAGAAAAATATTCATTAAAAATAAAATACTCATCTAACTTTTTTTTAAAAGCATGGTCATATTCCTTCAAAATGATGAATTAAAAATTATAAATCATTTTTTAAATCTAAAAAAATATTTTTAAATAAAGATTTTGAAAAAATACTGTATTTTCATCTGCTAAAAAGACTTTAGTAATAGCGTCCACCAGGTGTCTCCACAAGTACATACTGTACAGTACCTGCCCTTTCTCTGGTAATTTATGATCGTACTTGTTAGTTATACAGATGGATTTGAAGTTCAAGATGATTAGTATTGACGCCTGACATGTTCATCTATGACCATGATAATCGATTGCGCCTAATCCACGCCTTGGGGATATCATAGTTGGTGGACGGGTACTCCCAATCCCAATGTGTCCATCAATGTGCCTCATCGTGCTGATATGTGAGTCTAAATACCTGGATCCCACGCTAGAGGATTCGGAAAAGACCCAACACCATATTATTGCACCTAAGTGGAAAATTTATTAAATAGAAAATAATTTACAGGAGGATGGCGCAATGTTTCGACGATTACGAAATATAATTTGCAAAAATAACGAAAATTTCTCATTTGATGTCGTGAAAAAAGCATAATAGTGCAAGAATTCAGCACCATACGGCGCCATACTACATAACATACGCCTAAATAAACCGAGGGGAACAGTGTCCAAGAAGATAAAATTTGGGTTTAGACGGGCGATTTGTGAAACAACAGAGAATTTGTCGTCGAAAATAGTGAGAAAACTTTAGTTGATATTGCGTCGGTGCAGTCATGGTGTGGATGTCGGTGTTGATTGCGCTTTACGTCTGTGTGAAAAGTGAAAATTTTTATTCTGATGTCATACCGTATTGTGAAATGAAAATTCAAAAAATTGTCTAAAAGTTTTAAGTTTTTATGAGTGGCCAGAACATGACCGCATTCAAACTATCGTACTGCCATCTAGTGGGAGTTTATTAAATTAATAAGGCGGTCCCCAGGAAGTGTCAAATCACAGAAACAGAAATTTGTTTAAAATAAAAGATTTCCTACCGTAACAAGCGTTTAAATGCTGCAAAAATGGCTATGTCGTCTAAAACTTGCTGCCGTTTAGTGGGATAGGCCTATTCAGTAATAAACAGAAAATATTATTTGCAGTATTTACTCGAATACCCCCTTAGGCCCTTAGAGGGATGAGTCCAAGAAGATACTTGGACACTTCGACCTACAAACAAATGTGTTTGTTCATTTTTATGATTTATGCAACGATGACCAATACATGTAAAATAATATTTTCTATTTCGCAAATTTATAATATTTACTTGTAAAAAGTGAAAAATTGCCTAAATACCTCGCTAAATACACAAAAACCACTAAATATATGACTAAAAAGTTTGATTAATTGTAGCTGAAGAGTTCCAATTAACAGATATCAGTTTACACCACTATTAAAATGAAAAAAATAAAGGTTCCTCAACATAAACTGGTGTTGAAGTGATTAATAATGATATTTACCAAAGATATCGTGAGTATAACAAACTGAAAAATGACGAATTCTAACGTCGCCACCTGATGAGAACTTACATAAACAAAAAACATTTAATTCACAGTATGTTTATTTATTTATTTAAATAAATACGAAATTTACATATGAAACGAATAATATACAATCCTTAACTTATCAATTGTGATTCTGATCCGATTCCTCGGTTTTTGGAGATGTCAAATCGGCAAATTCTGTGCAATGTCCAAGAAATCCAAGTCTCATTTGTATATCGGTGGGATACGGTCTTCTCTGATCGCCTTGTTCCCAGTTAAACGGCGCTGCAACCGAGTGACTCGCACTTATGTGATGCGAGTATTTCACAAGTTCGTCAACCGAAACGCGGTGATCATTCGCCTGTTTCATTGAGTCCAGTTTCAGTTTCGCTTCGTAAATCGACGAACTCAAAGACATTTCGCATTCTCTCAATGTCGACTGCAATTCCAATATTTCTCCATCACTTTTATCCACTTCCGCTTGAAGTTCATCAATTTCTTTCTGAAATTCCGCTTCTTCACGCGCAGATTCCAAATTTCTCTTCAATTCCCGATCCTTCCGAACCAAAAATTCCACCAATTCGTGTGGTTCGGTCGTTGTTTTTTTATCCGGAACGATCAAAGTGTCGAATAATTCCCGTGACAGTAACTCGACATCGTCTAAAGTTGACAAAAGTTTCGCCTTTGTACTTTGGGCCGCCATTTTGGATACTAAGTTGACCGGAAAGAGATTTAGATTACTACGGCAGCACACCGGTTGGTCGAAGTTATCGAAAATCGTCACCAGGGCTCTCGTTTAGCCCACTAACAAAAGTTAGTGACCCAGGGATGACCACGTGGAGGTAGAGAGTTGGATTTTTCATCCCCAAAAATTTGTGTGAGATTAATAAACGAAACTAAATTATTAGAAATAAATAGAAAAAATCAAATTAATTAATTAATTCGGAAAAATGAAAAAATAAATTTGACGACAGTTTCCGTGGACTGTAAGACGAAAAACAAAATGGCTGCAAATAAACTAAGTCCGCCTAATAACGCTCCGTATACGAGAAGCATGATGAGTTGGAATAAATTATCGAGAAGATTTTCTATGTGTTTTTGAATCGGCATTTTGTAAATGCGTCACGAGTAAATTATGATAAAATCAAAGAAATCGAAAATTGAAGAAAAAAAAAGTGCTGACTGGGAAAATTGGCAAATCGTAATATAAAGAAATTATTACCCCGTTTGTGTAGGAAATCAAAAATATCAACGCACCTGCTATGACAAAGAATCGTTGTTTAGGCGTGAGCGTGAGTAGGTGATTTCCCAATCTGGAAACGAAATATCCGACGATTAAAATATTGATTGCAAGCATGACAACGATTAAGACGAGTGGAAATAGACTAGTGTTATCGAACATTCTGAGAATGTAAAATATGTGACCGAAAGGAAGAAAGGTTTTCAGGAGAATGGGCTGAGACTTGTGGTGTAGAATCGTCACGTGATGTCGCGTATGATGTCATTCATTATTATGCAAATGAGTTTGATTTATGTTTTTTGAATTTAAAAATAAAAATTGAAGAAAACAACAAAATATTGAACGTTTATATTGAATAGAAATTGTACTTTTCTATTTTTTCTTCCGAACCATCAAATTAAACATTTTATTTCAGTAATTAATAAAAACTGCCCGAAAAACTGCAATAAATTTAAGATGGAAAAATACCGCCATATATCTATCCACCCCAGCGCCCTCGGGTGACAAAGTTAGTCTGCAACGCTCACTGCCATCAATAGTAGACGGATTTAATTAATAAACCGATTAAAATGTTTATTGGTGAATATTTAGAAAGTATTTTGCTATAGGTAATTTTATTTCACAGCAATTTTTATTCAAAATAGTTGAAAGACAAATTTTATAAAAATTTAAAATCTCTAAATTCCATCAGATTCCAAAGTACGCCTTAATTCCGGATACTTCGTTGATTCAATATCGTCTGAAGTCGATAAAATGTTTTGCTTTGTGTCTTGAGTCGCCATTTCGATACTGCAATATCTGAAACTAAAACTTTGAAAAAAAAAATCAAAAAATGAGTGAACTGACTTACATAAAACAAACAAAAATCAACACCAGAGCTCTCGTTTAGTCCACTAACAAAAGTTAGTTGTCCAGGGGCGACCACGTGAAGGTAGAGAGTTGGATTTTTCACCCCCAAAAATTTGTTAGGACATTAAACAAAACTGAAGTTTGAAATTACCATACAACGAAAATCACAAATTTGAATTAATTCGCAAAAATGAAAGAATAAACTCGACTAAAGTGTCTGTACGAACTGCAAGACAAAAAGCAAAATGGCTGTGAATGTGAATAAACTGAGTGGAAATAAATTATCAAGAAGATTCTCCGAGTTGAGACAAAGACAAATAAATTGAAAATGATAAATTGAAACGAAAATAACGTCACAAATGCGCGAATCGAATTGAAAAAGCGAGTAAAAATTTCAGTAAATTTGCAAATCGTTATACAAAGAAATGACAAACGAATCTAAGTATAAAATCACAAAGGTAGCCAAAGCTACCATAAATGATCGTCTAACGGGCCCGTCATTACGGCTCACATAATAGTAGTAAGATGAAAGCATTAAACTGTTGATTGCCAACATCGCACAGAGAAAAACAAGTGTAAATGGAATCCCGCCAAACATTTCGAGAGTGAATTACTACACGACTTTACGGAAGAAAAGCTTGCAGGAGAATGTGCTTACGGTTAGCAGAAACGTCACGTGACGACAAACATCACATGATGTCATGTTATTATGCAAATGAGATCGATAGAAATTTTTTGAATATAAATTTTAATAAACTAAGACTTTTTTCTCCCATCAAATTGAGAAACGTTGTGATAAATTTAAGATAAAAAAATGTTGCCATCTATCGGTTTTGATTGCATTATATAAAAATTATAATTTTATTTAATACAATTTCAATTTTTATCGATCAATATTTAAAAAGTATTGAACTAGAATTTCGATTGAGTAATGTTTTTTTATTTAGCTAAACAATAATGAGAAAAAATTTATAAAGTTGAAAAGAACAAAAATTAACACCAGAGCTCTCGTTTAGTCCACTGACAAAAGTACTGTAAGTGGTCCAGGGGCGACCACGTGAAGGTAAAGAGTTGGATTTTTCCATTTTTCAGCCCCCAAAAAATTTATTAGTAAAATTAGAAATAACAGAAAATTCACAAATCTGCTGAATTAAATAATTCGCTTAACCCAACCACACCTTGCGTGAAATCAAAGAAATAACGTTAAACATCGACAACCAAACAAACCGCAAATAAATAATCGAGAATTCATTCTAAACGACCTCTATAATCGGCATTTTGTGATGCGAATTGTAAAGAAACACAAAGAAATGATAAATTTGAACATAAATGACGTTACAGATGAAAATCAAAGATTGGTAAATCGTAAAACACAGAAATAAACACCGCGTTTACAAAAAAAATCAAGGCTGTCAAGGCAATAACGGAACAGAATTCGAGTATTTGTCGTTCAGGATCGATATCACCTTGCAAAATGGAAATGTAATAACCGACGATTAAAACTTCGATTGCCAATACCACTGACAAAATTAGAACGGGTGTAATCATAGTTTGACCGAACGGGAGGAAATTCAGGCGAATAATCTAGTCTTGGATTCGTGGCGCAGAAGCAGGAGCAGAATGATGTTTTATTATGCAAATGAGCTATAGATGTATTTTTTTGAATAAAAAAATAATAAACAAATTTATTTTTTATTTTTAAACATCAACGAAATTTTTAATAAATAAAACTAAGTTGTAAAATGTCGCCACCTAGCGGAAGTATTTTTTAAAAAATGTAATCTGAAATTTGAATTAATTCGAAAAAATAAAAAAATAATTCCGTGGACTGTAATACAAAAAACAAAATGGCCGCAAATAAACTAAGATAATGAGATTGTGGTGCAGACTCGTCAAGTGACATCGTGAATGATGTAATTATTATGAAAATGAGGTCAGTATAAATTTTTTGAATATAAATTTGAATATAAGACTTTTTCCTCTTTTTTTCTCTCATCAAATTAAGAAACGTGATAAATTTAAAAAAAAAATATCGCCATCTATCGCTGTTTGATTGCATTATAAAAATTATTTTATTTAATAAAATTTTTATTGACGAATATTTAGAAAGTATTGAACAAGACTTTCAATTGAGTAATTTTTATTCAAAAATATTGAAAAAGAAAATGTCAAAAATGTTGGAAATTTTTTTATTAAAATCACATTAAATTCCACTAATTCCAAAATTCGCTTTACTTGATTAATTCAAATTCTTCCCACGACCAATTCCACAGTTACTCGTCTTTCTTATCGTCTGAAGTCGATAAAACTTTCCCCTTTGTGTATTGCGAGCCGCCATTTCGAAACCGATAAGTCTGAAAACGAAACTTGAAGTTTGAATTAAACACCAGAGCTCTCGTTTAGTCCAATGACAAAAGTCAGTGATCCAGGGGCGACCACGTGAAGGTAGAGAGTTGGATTTTCCGCCCCCAAAAAATTTGTTAGGACATTAAACAAAAAAAAATTAGTAAAATTAGAAATAACAGAAAATTCACAACTCGGCTGAATTAAATAATTCGCTTAACCCGACCATACCTTGCGTGAAATCAAAAAAATATCGTAAGACATCGACAACCAAACAAACCGCAAGTAGAAATGTCGTATACACGAGGAACATGATGAGTTCAAATAAATAATCGAGAATTCTTTCTATACGACCTCGATTCGGCATTTTGTGATGCGAGTTGTAGAGAAATACAAAGAAATGATAAATTTGGACAGAAATGGCGTCACAGACGGAAATTAAAGATTGGTAAATCGTAATACACACAAATAAATATCGCGTCTACGTAAAGAAAAAACTGTACCAAGGCAATGATGAAAAAAATATGGAGTAATCGTCGTGCAGGGTCGATATGATTTCCCAAATTTGAAATGCAATAACCGACGATTAAAATTTCGATTGCCAATGCTGCCAAGATTAAGGCGAGGAGAATCATAATTTGACTCGACCGACGGTAGGAAATTCAGGCGAAGAATGGTCTCCGATTCGTTGGCGGAGAAGGAGGATGGATGATGCAGTCATTTATTATGCAAATTAGGTCGATATATTTTTTTGAATAAAAAAATAATAATGATGAACAAAATAATAATAAATATTTGTTAAAAAACGAAGAAATTGTTATTTCTTTTCTTTTTGTTTAAACCGATGCAAACGAAATTTTTTCATTAATAAAAATTTAATTGGAAAAATGTCTCCATTTATCGGCAGTGTTTTTATCATTTAAAATTATGCAAAACTCGTGTTTGTGGAGTAATGCGTCAAAATTGCAAATAATGCGAGAAAATCTCAAAACACATTGCGCCATCTATTGCCACATTCAAAAACCAACGAGTCATCATAAATTATTTCATTTTATTTTTAAACCCAAAAGAAATTTTTTCATATGTAAAAATTTACCTTGGAAAAATGTCGCCACCTATCGGGAGTATTTTTATTTAATTAACCGGTCACAAATTTAAAAAAACTGAAAAAAATCTGAGGAAATCCACGAGAAACTCTCAAAAGCATTCAAAAACCACCGAGTCATCATCTCATAAATCAATTTTTTTACTATGAAATTATCAAATACAATAACAGATTACATAAACCAACACCAACTAATTTCAATCTAAACACTCGAAAATCCATATATATATAATATATAAACTGTATAAAATTCATTAGAAAATCATCTCGATAATATATATCATCATCAAATGAGATTTTATATTTATGTACAAAGTTTGAGTCTATCAATCTATAAACGTCGTTATACAAATGAGCAAGAGGTATATGTATGTATGTATATATATATATATATTTATTTATTTATATGTGAAAAAACTTCTATTCATCAACATCGTTGCCGATATTTACTTGCACTTCTTTGTGTACCATTTGAGGTGGCTGGTAATCAATCGGAAACAACATCTGGGCAATATGTCCTAAAGACTGCTGACGACTGATGATTGGGCTGATTTCCTCTTGGTCTGTTTTCCATTTTCCCAATGATTGTGCCGAGCCGTTCATAACTGTGGCTCCTGGATATTTTTCTGCGAGCAATCGAGTGATGATTTAGTTCGAGTTTTTTATTTGTTTGTTTGTTTTTTGTACCTTTGAGAAGTGTTTCGATTTCTTCTATGTTTTGACAATGTTGGAATTCGTCTGGTTTCATACGTTGGATGATGCGAACGACTTCAGGCTGGAAATTTATTTTTTAAAAATTTTTTTGCAAGTTGGAATTTTTTTTTTTTTTTACTTTTAGGTTTGTAAAGAGAAGTTTCTGGTTTCGGTTTTTGAAGTCTGATGTTAATTCTTTGATTCCCTGTGAAATAAAGAATGTTTTGTTGGTTTTATTTAATACAGTTAATTTTTTTAATTTTTTTTTTTTCTGGAAGGTTACTTGAGCTATTGTAAAGTCTGGTCCTGTGAGGTGAGATCCGTCAAACACGACTGGTACGTCACAGTCTACTGAAATGGGATTTTTTTTTTTTAATGTGCAATGTGGCTGTGGTTTGGTATGAGATTCAAATTTCGAGGGAAAATATAAAGAGAAACGACATTCAAGAAAATCTCGATGGGATGCAAACATCTCATGAAAATCCCAAATCTTTAACCACAAAATTATTAAAATCATCCTTAAAATCTTTAAAAATCCCAGAAATCATTCAAAAGCTGTATAAAATCTCCGAAAATCTTCAGAAAATCTTTTAAAATCTTAAAATCTCATGGACGAATTTTCTGAATGTCGGTTCCCCTGGAAAACATTCATCCCACACACCAAGGTCGCCATCTAAACCGAAAGTGCCTTAAAAATTGCTCTAGAAAGTTATTACTGACAATAATAAAAATGACACTTCCGGTTGAGATGAGTTAAAAATTTCGACAGAACGTAAATTTAAAGACCCAATAATCACTTCGTAAAATTATAATCATCCATCACAACCGGAAATACCGTTTAAAATTACTCAAGTGCAACGAAGCGTAGAAAAACAGGCATTAAACCAGCACTTCCGGTTACAGAAATTTTATTTCGTCATTTAAAACACAAAAATACAAACCTCCAGCCATTTTGTTTACTCTATATTTAAGATAATCGGTAGCCGGGAAATAAAGTGCCCTGTCCGGTTGCACGATTATGTATTCCACGTTTGGAAGCGACTATAAACAAACAAGAAAAATGATTTTTATGAATAAAAACTTTGTAAACATCACTCACTATCGATACTCACACTTTTCTCCACGGTAATGGTCGGTCTTGCATTTTTATACAAAAGAATGAGCAGCGATATACCAATTCCCACTAGTATTCCATACTGAAATGTCGTTGGTAAAGTATAAAATAACGTGCAATTACGTACGTAATTAAAACGTCTAAACACAATTCAGTACAAATCCAACATATAACTATACAGTTAGTAACCGTATATAGTTACTATATAACTCAAATAACTAAGTATAAACTGTTAAAAACTATTATTATCGATTTTTTTTTCTATAGTTTAAAAAATAAATTAAATTTACTTTACCTCTGCTCCGACCAAAATGCAGCTAAAAAATGTTACAATTAGAATAACGAAATCTGATTCTGGATAAAAATTAAAAAAATAAAAATAAAATAATTTAAAATTTTTTTTTTTTTTTTTTACTCTTTGTTTTCCATAAATGAGGCACCATTTCGTATTCGATCATGAAAAATACGGTTGTAATAATGACGGCTGATAGTGTTGGTTTTGGAATGTATGCGAAGGATTCCGTGAGAACGCCCAATGCCAGTAATACCAAGGCGCCTTAAATGTATGTAAATGTTAGGAATGTGTCAAGATTTTGGAATTTTTGTATAGGTAACCTGTGAAAACGCCTCCGAACGCTGTTTGCACACCACTGCTGTTGTTGAGGGCAGTTCTAGAAATAAAAAAATAAAATAAAAATAAATTTCGTATATTTTCAACTTTTTTCTGCAATTTCGGTATATTTATAAGGGCACTTCCGGTTGTGTTTGGGAGCATGATATTTTAGAAACTCCAATTCATTTTCTTAAAATTTTAGATTATATTTTGACCGGAAGTTGGTTTTTTATTCATGAGAAATATTTTTTTTTAATAGAATAAAATAAAATATTTCACATTTTTCTACAATTTTGATGTATAAAAGGGCTCTTGCTCTTCCGGTTGCGTTGCGGGCTTGATATTTTAGACATCGCGGAGTTCAGTTTCTTAAAATTTAAGTTACGGTATACTTTGACTGGAAATTGATTTTTGTTGTTGAATTTTGTTTTGTTAAAAGCTGCATTGCAATTTCGAGCAGGCTAAAACGGAACTTCCGGTTCAGTTACAAACTTTAAATCATGGCAGATCCTTCTGGGCCTTTGGAGTTTAGTTCCCACGAAGTTTCGAGTACCCGGACTTACCGGAAGTGCTATTTTAATCCCACTTTTGACACTTTCATTAAATTCAGATTAATTACAAAAACTACTTCCGGTAAAGATGGAAACTCAAATGTTCAAATGTTTATCTGATCATTTACCTCCCACCTAGGGGTATGTGCCCTAAAAATTTCAAAGTTCCAGATTATCCGAAAGTACGATTTTTTCCCACCCAAGTTTTTTCTTTACTGTAATTGATGAAATTTCGAGGCCGAGCGGGAAGAATCGGAAGTTCCAGTGATGTCACAGACCCAAAACTTTATAAACTCCGACTAAGTCTACAGAGGTACGTTCCTTCAAACTTTCAAGCCCCCATTCAAACCGGAAGTGCAATTTTTCAATTTTTTTCACCCTCTCCAAAAAAACATCACTCCAGATTTTTCTTCAAATTACGAAATTTCGAGCGGGCAAAATCAAAACTTCCGGTTACATCCTAAACCCCAAATTTTACAGGCTCCAATTAGATCT
>JAQFZO010001031.1:0-18505 GCA_034695885.1 Geophilus flavus | reverse complement strand
TAGATCTGTATTTTTATTTTTATTTTTATTTTGTATGAAAAATATATCGACACATCATTCCGTCCAAACTGATGTACTTTAAACGCATATTTTTACTATGTACAATATTTTGACTGTTTTTATAGCAACTGTTACATTTTATTTCATTATTGTACCTTAATATCCTAAAAGATCTGATTCATGGGCTATCGAATAGCGTAATAAATATTTTTAAATTTTTTAATTAATGAAAACATACATTTTCATTACAATTTACACCAGAAATTAAAATCATGCCGCAAACCGACGGGTGTGAGAACTCACGAGTTTAGTGACTCCCGCTAGGTGGCGCAATATTTTACATCCGGTCATAGCACCTGCGCGATGGACCGCGACCACCGACCAACTCAACGGTCCCACCCGCGGTCCCACCCTTCTGTTCGCACCTTGGGGACTGACGAGCTCGATGTTCCGAGCAATATTTTTAAACATTTAATTTAATTTTTATTTTAAATGATTTTAAACCAGCCAGACATACATTGGGACGACCACTTAACGTAGATCACTCTTAGGTCATTGACAACAGGTGTTGGCAACTAAACTCGAGGTGGGGCATCAAACATGGCCAACCAAAAGGCAAGCAGTTATCCACCTGCTTCAGGTAAGCAAAAACATGACCGAAGTGTAAATATAAGCTTTGTTCAACCTTGTTTTTTATTATTTTACAGGTCAATTTATATTTGCCTGTGTTTTGTGTTTTCTCAGTGCAATTTTTATATTAATTTCCTTCGCAAGGTAACATTGATTCTATTTTTTATTAATGCTCGTCCAGAATTTTATAGTGAGCGTGTTAATTCTACTTTCAGCCCTTATTGGTTAGAGTCGTTTGCAGAAACATTCCAACCATTCGTCCGGATGGGTTTGTGGGAGTTTTGTTTCGACAATTTCCGTTATCCGAGGTATCAATTTGATCGCAAGTTTGACGGATGCAATTACGTGTTCAGCGAGGAATATTTAGTGATCAGGGAATGGCTTCAACCGGGTAATGCAACCATATAAAACGGTTTAATAATAGTAAGTAAATAAATAAATTTAATTTTGTTTGCAGGATGGTTTATGTTCGTGGAAGCCATGATGTGCATGTCCCTGATTTTCTCTTTACTGTGTTTGATCGTTTTGGCGATCGTTCTTATGAGATTTTTTCTGCAATACGAATGGATGTTCATGGGATCTGCATTCCTTCTCCAGCTATTAATCGGTAATTCACATTCACCATAAATTGTCAAATAAAATCATGTCTCAATTGATTAAATGCTCCGTTTCAGTCGTACCGACATTTTTGGCAATTACTGTATTTGGAGCACGCTGCCAAGACCGAAGTTGGTTTTTAAATCCATTATACAATCACCCTTCATGGGCCTATGCCTTCGCCGTACTTGCCTTCTTTTTTAGCGGTTTTGCAGCTTTTCCTTTGTACAAGGTAATTACATAACTCTTTGTTTTTTTATTGCGGTATGCGGTGACTTTAAAGTTCCAAATCGAAACTCAACTTTTTTTTTTTTAATAGGAAACTAGAGCCTCTTTGGATCGCAAAAGAAGATCCAATCACTTGGTAACCGAAACCACGCCATATCGATACTAATACTTATCACCGCCCAATTATCGGATTTAATTCGAATCTCCATCCTACTTACACTTTTTTTATTATTGCATTTACTGTTTACTACATTTTCTATTATCATGAACCGTATTTTGAATATTTTAAATTTTGAAAGTGTCTTGTATATTTAACTGTATTTAATGTTATATATTTTAAGATGGAAAATTAAATTTCACTTACCTGGAATGTGATTTTCTGAGCACAATTGGAGTACGTAATCCATTGTATCGAAGGGAGTGTTTCCATCCATGACGACGATTGGCGCAGTCTTGATCTTGTTTTCGTGTTTTCTAATCTGAAAAGAAACTTGTTAACTCGTACAGTAACAAAGTTTGGAGTGTGTTTACTCGATTATACACTCACGTAATCTACTGTTATCATCTCATGCATTCTCATGTCAGCTATACCAAACATGCATTCACCTTTGTGATCCAGAAACGCGCTGTACGTCGCCGTCGGAATGTCGTCAACAATGCGAATGTCATCAGCTTTCTGAAAAGATTAATATTTTTACCAAAAGATGGCGCCACGATCGTTCCCTCGCAAATCTGATTACCCATCGAAGGATGTACAAATTTCGAGTTTTAAATTTTTAAATGTGATAGCTCACTTATTTTATTTTGTGATTTTTTATTTAACATTTACCTTAGGAAATCGAGTTTGAATAAATTTTGCGAAATTATCGCTTCCAATCGCCGATAGAAAAATTGGTGTGTGATTAAATCGCTGAAGGGCTTCATTTATATTACGTCCAACACCACCGCATACTTGGGTGATGAAGCCAGAGTGAGTGGAGCCATTCATCTGAAAAACATAAAAAATTTTCCACAAATAAAATAAAAATAAAAAAAATGAAAAAATAGATAAATAATAAAAGAAGCGCAGAATGTTTTCTTCTTAGCTCGTTTGCATGAATTTTAATCGTTTTTAAATGCTTTATTTACATCCTGACGTCAGAAAATCGTAGCAGCAATTTTTATTACGTATTAATCAATTTTTCAACAGGGCAACTTGTTGCTTCGACCAAATGAGCAAATTATTACATCATTTAGAAGTTTATTAAAACCTGATTGAACGAGAAACTGATCAATGTGGCTGAGGCAGTGGTATACTGGCTTGTAAATAAATATTTGCACAATAAGCATCGAGGCTGGGAGATAAAAGCGCCGACAGTAGAAGTCTTTTAACCTGGCGGTAATGACGCAACAGAATGTGAGCGTAGTTGGCGCACGCGCATCTATCTTTATCGATCGCCTATCATCAGATGCACCACCGGCAGGCCACGAGGCACCACGGGTCAAATGCTTCTTCTCTTGGATATTAGTAGTAAAAACATTCAAGTTTTATTGTCGACTAACTGGACAGGTAAGTACGATTTTTTTAAAAAAAACTTCTTTTAACGCGCAATACACAAATCGATAAAACAAAACAACATCGACAAAGTGATTTTTTTTCTTCTTGCAACAAATGGTAACTTCCAACAACAGAAGTGTTGCATTTGGGACACATTTTTAAGGTGCCATCTGCGTTATTTACATGTAGACAATGCACTGTAAAGGGCTTTAGGTATTTCATGTGAAGTAATGGGTATTATTGATGTTTTGCGCAAACATTGATGATCGAATGTTTAAGCACAGGCCTACTTTTTTTTCTGCTAGTGGTGTTATGTAAGATTTTTCTCATTGTTTTCCTTCGATTATGGGAAAATTATCAACTTATTTTGGTGTTTGAGTGAAGGAGTCGATACGTTCTATTAGCGTTGCGTTTGTTAGTAAGCGATGGAACTAATTAGAGTTTCGTCTGCAATATATCAGATTGGGAATAAACTAATATATTAAAGTCTTTAATCAATGTCTGATATCGACTGTTAAGACTGGCGTAATCGACCCATGTGTTTTGGTGGAAAGCATATAGTTGATTAGATGGACAAGGTGTTTTCTGACATCATGGCAATTTTCCTCATGCCAGTGTAATTCTACTGCGCTCTTTTTAAAAAGATTTTTTAATAAAAATATTAAGGACATTCGTTTTTTATTTTACCAAAAAAAAAGAAAGAAGAATCGAGAGAGAAAAAGAAAAAACGCATTAGGAAACAAGCAAAACTTTAATCGAAATTGAAAATACTTTTACCCGCGTTAAAGTCGGAAGCAATTTTTTTTCACAACCAAAAGACTAAAGGAAAAACATTTAAATGGCAAATGACCATGCGCGTGACTGTCCTACTCCTTAAGTGAAGGAAGGAAGGGAGAAAAAAAATAGTCCTTATCCCAATACGTTATTGAACGTCTTGGTATCGAGCGGGATAAAGCAGCAGTCGTCTGATTAAAAATATTAGATGCCAAATAGTCAGTCGACGCCCAAGGGTTCAATTAAAAGTTCATGACGGATAAAATGCTCCGTGTACTGGTCAATTTTTGCTCTATTGGTCCGCGCTTGTAACCAACTCGCAATCGAGTTGAGGCGAGTCAATTTAAAACTTACGTCGATAAGGACTAGACTAAATTTTGTGCGTATACAAAATATCGGATGACGACATGCTGTTATGGTAATTGCAATTGACGATAACAACCTAATTTCCTTACATGACGTAATCCCGCATTATTTCCAATACATCAATTTTTAACTAAGGGAAAAACCATGTCAGGGTACACGTCGATCCGAAACAACAACTTGAATCAGTCTTCTCTCTCTGTCTTTAAATCAGTAAAATCGACATATTTACGATGTATTAATTTATTACAAATAATCACCAGATGGACACGTAATTAACCATTCATGGCAATCAAATGTGGCAACTTCCTGTTAATTTTATCACATTGATTCGCATATTATGCATGAGTTTCTTTTGCAGTGTGGACAACTGTCCAGTGAGTTTTCTAAGAATTTTTTTTATATAAAAAAAATACTGTCACATTTAAAATTTAAACTGACCCAAGCACACAATTCGTCTTGAAATCGAGGGGAATTGGGATGTTGTTTCTGCATTGCGTTGCCTTGTTCGCCTTCCTGGCGCCGCTGACTCTGCTCCACTCACGGGCTAAGGAGGACACATGACATTTATGATGATGAGAAAGGGAATTGGTTAGGATTTTCCTCCTCATCTCATCTTTTCCTAGCACTTTTTTTCTTTTTTTTATTTTATTTCTTCCTACTTATTCTTTTCCAGAGGGTTTGGTCAGGCTGACACAGCAGCTTGGAATCTTTTGAATACCGACGCAGTATTCGATGTTAAAGTGAGCAAAGGATCCAATTGCTGTGTGCTCGTCCCACACGGTCTATAACCGGTCGAATGTGTGGAACAGGGTGTAAAATGTGATTTTAAAACACTTTTCAAGATTGGTAATTTGATTGCTAATTCTTTGTGATGTTCAATTAGGCAAATAAATGCGACCATCACCAATTAAGACATGGAGCTTGTATAAAATTAATGTGCATAAAGCCGCGTTGTTGATTGTATTTGTCAATGGGGAGAAAAGGGAAGGGAGAAAAGATGGGACTCATTTCCCCAGATTCGATTCTTCTTCATAAACACTTGACAGAACACAATTGAAGAGCAGCAGCGCTACAGGAGCCCCCAATTACAGTGCACCGAACAATCCACCTATTTATATTTATTTAGCCCCCGAAACTTCACCCGGCTCAACTTTATTGACTTTATATCCCGAAAACACATATCATTTAAAAGGGATTTCTAATTCCGTATATACAATCCGTTTGAACACGGATTTTCCCCTCTTTTTCTCCCCTTCTTTTAAACACCCAATTTTGCCAGATGCGATTTCCTTTTTCTAGCTTTGTAACTCCCTTTTCTTCCACCATTTTCTTTTATAACATCTATAAAAGTAGTGGTGTACGATGTTGAAGGCTCTGCCCCTTGTGTATTTCTCACTCAAAAGCGGATCAGTAAAACAGTCTTGTCACTAGTCAAAAGAGAGAGGAGAAAGCCTAACTGTCTGCAGATTTCTTGGTGATGTTCTTAAAGGATTAAGTGGTTTCGCTTCAGCCATCACGGGTCTGAAATGTAATTCTGTAGAAAACGAGACGACCGCATGAAAGAAGGCATCTAAACTATGAGACTTGACATTAGTGAGATATCATTGACGTTGTAATCTTGAGAGTTGGCACTCTGTCGATGTCTACACGAAACCAGTGCTTAGAGGATACATTCCATTATGACAACACGTAGTGCACAAATGACGCGAGTGCATAACTCCCTTAGCCGCAACAGTGCATAAGGCGTTGCCTTTTTAGTGGCTAGTTTGAGGATCTTGAGGAATTTCAATTAGAAATTTCAGTTTATAACTCATGTGATCGACACTAGATAGAGTAATTTTGGGTTCGTTTACTTTAGTATGGTACCATATTACAAATCATCAATCATCACATTTGTTGCAAGTGTCGAGTTACCAGTGATGATAGCATAGTAACATGACGTCAGTCGGGAACACTCATTTTCACTGAAATTATAAATATCCGCAGCATTCCGGTTATTTTCCACTGTTTGCGTCATGCGAGCGAAATCCCAAATAGCGACTGACTTGTGAGTTAATCACTGCTTTTTGCAAACTCCACGCTTCGTTTTCCGGACTGTGTCGAGCAATTCTTTAGAGGCAAAGACGTTAGTGTACGTCTTCAGCGTTCATCGTGATTGAACTCGCTCGCAGTTCAGTGTGTAACTAGAGTTTTATGGAGTCGAAAGCACGACCATAATGTTTCGACATACAGTAACGTCTCTTTTTGCCGAGGCTAATAAAAATTCAGCACGAATCTCTTTTTAAAAAATAAATATGACAGTTGCATTTTTATTTGACCAAAAAAGAGTGAGTGTGATGTCATGTCACGTAAATTACTGTACTTTTATGCAGCCATATATTACGCGAGAACAATGGGTGTGCTCGTACGGTGTTTTCTGAGCGATTTATTATTACATTATTATTTTTTATTGCGTTTTCTTTATTTTTAAATTTGCTTACGGTGAATAAACACAACACTCCGAACCATATATAATTATATATCCATCAGTCGTTAATGCATCGGAAGTTCAGTTAAATGAGTGATTACGAAAAAATCTTTTTTATTTTTTTTTATTTTTTTTCCTATTTATTTTATTTTGGAATAAAAACATCGATTATCTCTCTCTCTCTCTTCTTTGTGCACAGTATGGGCCTAAAGGTAAAGGGCGTCGTTCCATCAAATAGCATTTATCGTAAATACAGTACGTTCTGCATCAGAATGGGGACTGAGCAGTAAAGGAACCAATTGTAAGGGAAGAAAAAAAAAGTTTGGAGGAAGTTCAGCTATTGAAAAAAAGAAACAAAATAGACTTTTCCTGGGAATTTAGAATTGTATGTTGTGCCGTGAAGCGCCAGAGTGGAAAAATGTAAAATTGACAAAAAAAAAAAAAAAAAAATAGACGATGAAAACAAGATCATTCTTTTCCATTCACTTCAGGATTGTCATGTTGATTTAAGTTTTTTCATTTCCTTCCTTCCTAATTTTTTTCTCTTTAAACAACTATATAAATTTGTAGTCAAACAACTCATCAATTTTATCTTTTGTTTAAGAATAAAATATTTATTCATTTTTATAATAGAAATTCTAAACGAGAACTTAAAAAAATCTGTCCCCATTTCACGTAATACCTTTTGTAATGCATAATAGAAAAGGCAAATAGGAGTGTCAACCCGAAACCCAAATTGTCAGGCGAGTGACTAACCCAGATTAAAAATGCATCGGCATAGAAAATACAGTAAGTGCCACACCCCAATTCCACATTAGTTATCACATTAAGAAGTAGAATGGATTCGCGAGTAACTTCCCTTGTTTCGGCATACACCACCTTTTATGCTGTCCATTACGTAATGCCTCTCGTTGCACAGCTGTCACCCACAAATCCACCAGCTGACATTACATGGCCACAGGTTTCTACTCATTTATACTTTCTCGACTCCTTCTTATTAAAAAATTGGACGCATTGCTATTTCCATTACGGTTTACAGCATTTTATTGCGCATCGCACTGCAATTTCTCTGGGTGATGGTGGTGGTGGTGATGAAAGAAATATAAAATTTGCTGCTGGTTATGTAATCGTCCCTGATTGCTTTAATTTATTGATTTAATAATGAATTTTATTTATTTATTTATCAGTCACTATACCTTCCCTTTACTGTTGTTGTATTATTAATTTTTGATGTCGGCTTTTAAAGTACGGCAAACAATGCATCTTTACAATCTTTTTCAAGGCCTTACTCTACCAATATGGAATTTTTTTTGATTAAAAATGACTTACACCCTGTAGGAATTTACAAAACTCCAATGTTGGTCTTTTTTTTCAATCTTGTATCATCTTTTTTCTTACATAAATGCGTTTCTTTTTAATATCAAGACTCTGATATGTTGTTTCCTTGTGTATATACTTTTTTTTAAATTTTAAGTTAAGGCCTTAAAATGGAGACTTTTTTTGTGTTGTTATGAAATTTTTTCCGGTTATTATTGCCGTTGTTGTCCCTCACATTCACCAAAAAAAAAATATAAGTGTAATGGTGAAGAAAAGGGGATTTTCTCTTAAGTACGTTATTGCTGTCAAAAACACAATCCTTTTAATCTGACAAGCTTGTACAGAATAGAGAAGAGAAAGGAGAAAGAAAAGAGATAGAGGTGAAGTTGCGAGATGATGCACGGCCATTTGGCAAAAGATTCTTTGTTCCACCATCCGCCGCAAAGAATGCCATGCTAAAGTCAGCGGAACGCAGATGACAATTGGGCACAACATAGTCGATTCGGGTGATCAACCATACGAACCGAAATCTAAAGAAAGTGGAAGATTTCCCAGTCGACATTCCTGGACTGGTTTTCTGTTCTGCCTTACAGAAATCAGCAAGCGGAAATAATAAATTACTAATGCAATTAGTCGTGTTTACATGACACGTATAATTAATGGAAATTTTCAATGTATTTGACGGCAGGAAGTGGTTTTTACAAACCCAAAGTAATTTCTATTTATGAAATTATATGGCAATCGATAATATTTTATCCGAATTGGGATATTAATAACGGTATTAACATTAATGCGTTAATGAAATTAAATTGATTAATCTTGTTTTCGGTTTCTATTTGGGTCAAAAGTAAATTGTTTGCAACTTTATCAAATTAGGGTTTTGGGAAGATACAGTACGGTGTATGGAGTGTTTCATTTATCTGCAGTTTGCCGAACCACGCCGTAATTGCAGGTGAACATTATTAGGAAAAGTTTGATTTATGAGAATTTAGATTCAAAATTATGTCAGCAGCAAAGCTCAAAGAGTGGCAAAAAAGTCGAAAGTTCGGGTAATTAATCCTTACTTAGTGGAACCTGATTTATTGACCTGGTGTGACATTTGCATAAACCTGCGAACTGGAAGTTTGACTTGGGAGTTTTAATGTGAACACCGTCAAACCGTCACTACACGTGTAGCACAAGTATTAACAAATACGTTACCGAAAAAAAGATTGAAAAATGAAATTATCCAGTTAAAAGTTTCGGATTATGGAATTGGTTCAGATGAAGTTACATACATTTGATGATAGTTGTTGTTCGGGTTGTTTGACACGGAAAAAAGAGCAAGATAAATAAAATAAGATGAAAAAGAAAGAATGATGGTTGCGGTATTGCTTTTGACGAGCCAATTAAGGTAGTCGAGTGCGAAGATGTGGAAGGAGTAGCGATGCGGTTTAGCCCCGTGTGACGCCGATGTCGAGACAAATTGTCCGAAGCTCATATAACTAGAAGCATAACGTCACTGCAATGCAGGGAAAATATCGTCTCCAAGAACGAGGATTAGCGCTTAATCCTGACGAAGCGTTTACATTTACTAAATGCGTGTTAAAATCGAATTTTGGCCAATGAATGAACGACAAGCGTGATGAGAATACTAATTGTCCGCTTTACCTTTGTTATCTCCTGTTACACTGGTCCAGTGACCAGTGCCAAGAGATTAATCTAAGTGAAAAAGGCACCGATTGATAACGAGGGGAAAATGCATCGGAACCAAATTGGCGAATTCGTTTATTGTGGCAACAAATTTAAGAACGTTGTGGAAATTCTTATCATATTTTATTAAGAATGTGTAAGTTGAAAAATTGGCACAACTTTCCTCTAAAGTTTCGCTTAAACCAAAGGTCTCTCGAGAAATATTTTAACGCTCTCGTTCTGATGATTTAGCAAATCAAGTTTGGCACTTCGAGTGTGTTGTTGACTTAATCCTTTGATGCGTTTTCTTGTTTAAGACAATTTCGATTCCCAACATTAAGCTTTGCACTTGAGTTTCTCTAACTTTCATTAGTCTCAAGGGCTTAGGAGACAATAAGAATCGAGCGACACAATCCTGCAAATGGTTGAGTACGTATGGGTATACTGGAACTGTATCCAGTTATGATTCTCACCTTCCACTCATGTTGCCCTGACAAAGAACCTGACTATTTCATATAATTACTTTTCATCATCTCCCGTTTCATTAACCCACTGCTGGTCATCGAGCCTAGGGTTACTCCAAACTAGCAACAAATCAAAAGGACGAAATTAAAAGTTGAAAAACAAACAGAAGAAACATGAAGGAGACATTCCCTTTTATAGTAAATAAGAAATAAGTTACTCTCGATACCCCCAGGTATAAATTTCATGAGTCGAAGAAGAAAAAACAAAAACCGCTTTAAGGTTGATACATGTATGTATAATACGCAGTTTGTTGTTATGTTACGTAAAATTAGACTGAAGCATCTTCTTGAGTTGAAGTGATGTTGATTTCACAAGCAGCTTAGCTTAATTAAACAAACGTGCAGTATACCCAAACGATGTTAATTTTATACTATATTTAAACGTTCCCTCAGTACATAGTGTAAAATTTGCAAAAATTTTGTAAGAATAAAAAATGAGTTCAAAAGAATTTTATGTTTTTTAAAATTTAAGCATCGATGTAGTAAAATCTAATTTTACTGTAGTAATTCCCGCCCCTTGGATACAGAAAACATGTCTTTGTGTACTTTCTCACAAGCCTCGTCTGTATTCAGCTAGAAACACACACATCAAGTCTTTGTGATTCGGAGCAAACAATTTCCGCCTATTTCGAGTAAACACACGAACCATCAATGCGAGATAACATGGTAGAACTTAAGAAATACTATTGTATAAACTACCAATTGAAAGTTTACCTCTTATACAAATAAACCTTTTTACTGACTCAGTTAAAACTGAACCTTTAACGCTCAGTCAAACTTTGAATTGCTCTTTACAAAGTCTTGACTTCCTTATGATTCTTTGCGACGAAAGGGAAACTCTCGTCCAGTAATTATCGTGAAGCTAACGATGGTTTTCAGTTAACGTTTGGATAATTTATGAAGTGGCTCAACAGAATTATATTTAGCTTTTTCCCAACACTCATCTGGGACTCGTATTACTTGTAATATCAATCGATTCGTGTGTCCGCTGCATGGACACACGAAGATACGAGTGCAGGTGCGTTTGAGGTAGATGCACACGCAGACAATATCCGGAAGGCGAGTGTTTCGTGCTCGATGGAAAAAGAAAACATTTTTTTTAACTAAATAAATGTCAAGGACGATAAACGAGTACGTAACCATGATTTGTATCCAAACGGATAACTGGATGGGAGGTTTGATTAATAGAGAGTTAATGGCATTAATAAATAATTTGTATCGTATAGAATATACTCTGTATTTGATAATTTGACGTTGAATTTGAGGTTTCGTGACACACGATTGCAGCGACATACTGTAGATAAAAGCGGAAGTGAGTTTATTTATTTTATTGTGCGTTTATGTCCTTAATCGATGTTTGCGCAGGAAAATGTCAAATTTTTTATTTTATTTTATATTTTAAAATTGCTGCCTGTGCGTGTGTAATGAGTCAGAACGGATAATAAAATGAAATAGGCCTTCATTCACTTAACCCGTCATTTTTAACTATAAAACGTACGGCGAAGAAAGAAGGGAGGCGTGAGGCGGTTGTCGAGGGAAAGAATTTGATTGACAATTCCAAACTACCATCAAAGACACGTTTTACGAGCCACGGACATGATGAGCTTGCCAAAAACCCGGTGCTAGCACTATTTCATCAACGTAAAAGCAATCAAGAGGATTAAGAGAAGCTCAAATAAATGCCTCATTGTCCACATAGAGTCATCACTGTCATTAAGTTTATACTGATGAAAATACGGTAAATTAAGGGCACGGCACGGTGGAGGGTGTTGTTTGAAATAAAATGATGGGTGGTGCAGGTTGTTTGGGGTCATTTATTTTTCCTGCTAATTTTGAATTGTTTTCATTTTTTGATAAAAATGAATTCATTGCATGGTTTTTCTAGTGTTTACATTAAATTAGAACACGCCCTTAGCACGCACGAGCGACCGTAACAGGTGGTAAAAGATGAAATGGTTGAAATCTCTCATTTAATTCATCACATCTCATCATCATGCTGTTGCATTTCTCGCATACGTACCTCGCAGCGATAATTCGATTACTTTTAAAATGCGTTGAATTGGTTGGGAAAAAACTGAAAACTTGATGAGCAATGTTTGTGTTTTACACCATAATTACTTTAAAAGTAAATTTTTATCTTCTTTGTGCGCGAGTTTGTTATTATAGTGCCTTTTAGTGAGATGGAAAAAACGTTTTAAAACCTTTAAATAACAATGGAAAGGAAACCTTTCGAGTTATTTCTTTAAAAATTTTTCCTCTCATATTTTTTTAAAATATATTATTTACTTTTGGGTGGTTAAACATTAAAACCGTTTAAATTTTAATTCCGCCATATAAAAAGTTAGAGGACGCTCTATAAAATTCCGTTATTTATAAAGTTTGCTGAAATTTTTATGTGTCGAAAGCTATGAAATTTAATACAGGTCAAATTTCATTAGGAAATTATGTAGAATAACCCGCATTGGCTTAGTATTTCTTCTTTTCTTCGACATACTTAACATGTGATCTCGAATTTAAGATCATGAAGGTGACACCAGTCGATGAGATAAAGAACAAGATCTGCATTTCTCTAGAGTTCTAGTAATTGCTCCGCAACTCGAGAGAGCAAGTCCAACATTAAAAATGTAACTCGTAACCCTTCTGTGGCTCAGCACTCTTCGGGGAAAAGACGTCTGGGATTTTGATAAATGGACAATGTCACTCAGTGTATATTCACCTAATCTGAGTGCATCAACATCACCAAATCCAACCTAAGAGCTCACAAATAAGATTAACATTGTCTCTGAATATAAAACTAGCCTCTTTTTGACAGCAAACTTTAAATCTCATGAAAATATTTTCACAGAAAACAACCACCATAAAAAAATATCCCATTTCCAGGAAAAATGTTTGGGAGAAAAATATATACTTTTGCATAATAGAAATGCATAAATCATCCATTCAGAACTGGAAAAAAAT
Source organism: Geophilus flavus (assembly GCA_034695885.1). Lineage (NCBI taxonomy): Eukaryota > Metazoa > Arthropoda > Chilopoda > Geophilomorpha > Geophilidae > Geophilus > Geophilus flavus. Next base: position 5,436 of record JAQFZO010001031.1, on the reverse strand, counting down.
ATCAAAATAAAAATGCGCAATATTTTTTTTTCTTCTGTTTGTGAGTCACGTGATTTTATTGGCATAACCTTAAATAATTAAAAACATAAAAACAAAACCGATCGATTTTTTTTTTCATATTTTTCTTTCTATAAATATATGAAAACACCTGCACTTAAATTGTTTTTGGAGAGGAATGAGGTGGTCAGTAAAAGAGGCACATAAAAGAGGAAAACCATACGAATACAGTGCAAGTGCAAGGCGATCGGTTGGCATAAAGCCAACTCACTCAGTAGGAGGCCAAAAAGAACCTACATAGGGGTCATAATTTATCCAGAGAAACTTAGTTGTTGTTCTTTTTCGCTCTATTTCAACTATTAAACCTTCTTACTACACCCCAACAAGGATCTGCCCCCAATCCCAGTCTCAAATCGAAGACTCAACCACGCATCTTTCTCATAAATCCGATTGGGGACCGAAATTTACCATCAAAAAGAAAAAATTGAGAAATTTTGCATGATTTCGTTTAAGTTTTTGACGCCACTTCAAAAACCTGCCAATTTTTTATCGAGTAATATGGCAGCTGAAATTTTAAGCGAGTGTAATGTATTCATGAATTTAAATAAATCAATTCGTAGGTGAATGATGCATTTTATATGCCATATACCGTGAATAGATGGAATTTATAATTTATAATGGACGTAATAAAAATGGAAGAAAAATAAAGTCGGGGACATGGGCGATACCGATACACCCTTTTTATATTCGATAAGAAAAGTTTAATGGAAATGTTTCCCACGCCGTTAATATATTTAAATATCTTCGAATCAATTCGGTTGGTTGTTTATTTCTTTTATCTATGTTTAAAAAAAAACCGATAAGAATATTTTACTGCACTTTTTTTGTGGCTGGAAGTATCGGTTAAAAAAATAATGATTTGTTTTAAGGCTTTATAATCACACTCGAGGTTTTTGTCACGCTATGGCCATTCTTACAATAAAGTGAGAATATTTCATAAGGTCACATATCCGCAGATAAGTTGAATCCTTTGGAGACCGTTGCCATGTCAGCTTAAAAGCATTTCAATGCTTACGAGAGTGGAAACGTTGTTTTATTATTAGGGCGAAAAGTGTAAAGTAAAAAATAGTGTACTGATTACTTAATAAAATGCAGGGAGAAAAATATTCAAAATAGAAACAATGTCCGTAGAAGTTTTGCTCAAATATTCTGGGAATCGATTTTTGGTTTTTATAAAAACTTATGTAAAATTCAAATCAATCAAGATTCTGTTTTCTTTCCTCTGCAGACCCTCACGTTTGCCCTACATTACTCTATACGGTAACTACTTTGCATGCTGCTCGAATGCGTTCCTTGTAAAGTTACCTAATGTTATTTTATAAACTCCGTTCCATCTTTGACTCGTACTTCCGAGCGAAACGGAAATGATGAGTTGAAATCTCGAATACACAGATGTCGTTGATGTAAACAAAACACAACCCTTTTTCCAATCCCAATGCCAACATTTGTTGAGGAAACTTTATAAATAAACTAAACTAACATCAACAGTCGTAAGACGCGACTACGGAAACCGGATGAAGGTTAGCTGTGTGTGTTTTCGAAGGATGTGGATGTTAGAAAAGAGTTTTATCTCGTTTTAAAACCACTCATTGAAAGACAAAGAAGTGTTTTTACTTTAAAGAGATCTTCCCACTTCACGTGCAATTTGCGTATTTATATTACACTCCTTATGTAACATTTCGGTCATCTATGTTTAGCTACAAAAAAGTTTGCATCTCTATTCCAAGAATGTGTCCAAGACACTGAAAAACATTACAAGGTTGATTTGCGTTCCTGAAAATAGGGCCAGAGTCATACATCAAACAAAGACTGAAAATATTTTTTTCTATTTTTTCCTTTTTTGGATGAGAATAAAAAAAAATTGTAACCCAAACTCCAAATATAGATACGAAAAGCCGCTTACAGCAATTAAAGGCATCATCGAGTTTTCACCTATGCCATTAGCCAATAAACAGCTTGTGCAGGCAGCTTATTTTCAGTTTCCCTGGTAACCAATTTCCGTTAAAAGAGCACACTGTGGATCATAATCACCAACTGCACTTAACATATTCCTCGATTCACACAACCAATATTAGTTTACAACATTAAACCATTTGCAAACCCCACTAGTTGCCAAGCGACGAGCAATTGAAACTACGATTTACTTTACTCTCTTTCTTTCGTAACTCTAGGGGCGTCCTATGACATCATATCTGGTGACGACACAGCTGGTGAACCTACGCGAATTGGCAGCTACTACCACATGGACTCGATTGGCCTTAGTCCAGCATTCACAGGGTTATCCAGAGAAGACGAATAGGGAACCTTGAGTCGAACGAGACACATCAGACCCATTCACATCTCTTCCAGCGAACGAAACAAGTCGATCGAAATCATGTTGCAGACTCCCAGACCGTACAGTATCAGTTACTTCGCGCGTCAACCGTACTGGCCCCGTCAAGACGTACTGCCCATCCTGTACTTCAGCGACCCGTATCTACCACTGCACATGCCGCCACCAAAGAACGCCAACGTGTTGCTAGGTTATCCGGAAATCCTATTCGAATATGGTATAGCATCAGTAGGAATCCATTACCTACACAGTGGGAAAATGATCAAAACCAAACGCCTCATAGTTGACCGACGCGCCGCATAGAGGGAAGGAAGTTAGTGAGAAGCGAAGATTTTTTTATTTGAAATTTTTAATTTTTTAGATTAGTCGATTACATAAATCCTACTAACTGTTTGTTTCGATTCGTAATTATTTTGTTATTAATTAATGATCCCAATCCTCGAAATGATCCCCCTGACCTCCCCTCCCCTTTCACCCGGCCCTTCGAGGCCGTGACGAGGAGTGGCGGGGCGGGCGGTCACGGAATGTTGTTGCGGAGCGCTATGCGGTACTACCGCCTCTGGATCTACTCGTGCAACGGCGTTTTGTTACTCAGCGTACTCGTTTTTGTTGCTGTTGGCGGCTCCATCTTGGCCGACGTTCGAATGAGATTCGTGCCGCTTGCCCTATATCACCCGACCCTGGTGTACGGTTACGTGGCTCTGCTATTGCAAGCGGGGATTATACAAGCTGTTGGTTGTGTAAGTGCCATCAAATTGAACGAACGCTGGCTCAACGTGTATTGGCTTCTGATGCTCGTTCTGCTCGTCGGAGATGCCATCGTCGGGCTGGCCTGGATGTTTTTGTTTAGTAGTTTAAAAGCGGGCATCCCTGCTCACCTCAAACATCTTCTTCACTCCGAATACGGAGCAGATGGTGACCGCACTGCCCTCTGGGACAAGTTTCAGCAAGAGAGTGCATGCTGCGGAGTCCAAGGGCCATCTGATTACAATACGACTCAGTGGTACATCCACTTGCCACAAGGTCATCTGCCGGATTTCAACGACAGTGTTTGGAGTAGCACCGCGTCATTACGTAAGTGCTACCTACCTACTTTTAGCTTTTATTTTTATTTTTATTTTAATCCTTTGCACAGCCATGTTTTCCGTCCGTGTCAACGTGCTTTAATATGCAAATGTATTAAAACATTACCTGCGAGAAATTATTACGTTCCTCTCACTCCTCCTACGCTTTCCACACACTAATGGCCAATTATTTCATTAAGTTCCGTATAATATACACTTTTACACAAACACACACACCCACACATACACGCACCCACTCGGTTTCCTCTTAAACAAACATCTCGAACTCCAAGGTATACGGTAAATCCATTTCGAGAGCAACCTGTTTTTTTCATTTAAATCCGCACCTCCTCCTTTCACTCCACACTCGCGAGAGTTGTAGTTGAAATTGCACAGACACATTTCAATGTCGGCTTACCTTGATCTCGAATAAAAAAAAGGATTGCAACGACAATTAATTCTAGCATTTCGAAGAAACTCGAAAGATGAACTGCTACAGCAATAGTGCATGCAGGAAAAATGTTTGTTTCGTTTCTTTTATCAACCGACACGTAAAATTGCCTTGTAAACATAAACATTCTCTTGCACATGGCTGTGAAAAGATTAAATAAATTTCCCTTATAAACATCCAATAAATCTCGATTGTGTAAAAAAATGCTGTGTAATACATTAACTCTTATACTGTAAGTTATTTTCTAAGATTTGTGATAAGTATGTTTACGTTGAAAGTTGAAAAGTTTTGACAAATTCCTCAGATCGTCTACGCTTGGGTCCACGAGCCTCGATCCCCGTGCCTGCCAGTTGTTGCCGGTTAGCAAACACGACATCAGTTCCTTGTTGGTCTCGTGGTTGTGCCGAACCGTTGCGCCAGTGGGTTCAACGCAATGCAGATGTGCTCTTCATTTTGGGCTATTGCATCATCGCCTTTCTAAAACTGTGTTTTCTGGGCATCCTTCGGTACGAGATTCGCGAAATGATACAGAAGATTCGTCTTTTGCAAGGAGAGTTACAGGCATTACCGGATCTAGCCAACATCGGAATGCCTTCTCCGAATCACGTGTCGGCCACATCACCATCGTCGAACGCGGACAAGATGATGACACACAATGGGAATAACAACGAGATCGAGATGAAGGAGTTGACATTAACTGAAGCGCGATTATGATAGTTAAAACGAATAAAAAAAAATTAAAAAATTAAAAAAAATTAAGAACTAAAAAAAAACCACTTCCATATAAAACATTATAAAAAACAATTACAAACTTTTGCTGTGATCTTAACGAGATAAAAACTAATTGCAAAAGATAATCCCGAGGCCTAACTAAGTCATGATTTGTGTCATGATAGTTATGGGTTAATTTTTAACCCCAAAGTTTAACATTACTTGCCATGCACTAAACTATACTAAAGAAAAGAAAATAAAAACTAAAAATAAAAGGAATTTCTTCTAGCTAGATTGACAGCTTATAACTAGAAACCGATGCTAAAACTACCAAGGACTGATTTCATTTCGTAAAAATTGTATGTACATGTACTAGAAACAAACGAAATATATACAATTATATTTATACAAGGTTATCAAGGGAGATGATGTTAACATGAGATTATTTTATCTGTTGATTGTTGATGGAGCCTTTGTATTCCGAATTTTCACCATGCCAGAATCTCTTCCACATGAAATAGTATACAATCTTGTAATATTTATTATAAACTTGCAAATTTGTTATTATAATCATTGAATTAAAGGTGTATTTTTATTTTGGAGAGATGGAAAACCACAGGGGTGAAGAAATCGAAAAAAAAAGTAAGAAAAGGAGTTGATTTTTTTTCTTTTTCTTGAAAGGAAGAAAAGTCGATGGGCAATAAAATCAATAAATTCAATGTAAAGGTGAAATGTTTTTCGTTTTGATGCAATCTGTAACGTGATTTACGATACAAATTCTGTAATTTATAAAATTGCTGATGTGGAAACACTCGAAAATT
>JAQFZO010001030.1:0-18505 GCA_034695885.1 Geophilus flavus | reverse complement strand
TGTCCAAACTATTTTCAAATGATTTCAAACAATTTCTGAGTGATTTTTCGTTCTCCTATGTAGATCTATGTAAAAATTGTTCGGAAAAGGCTGGAAATCAATTGGAATTCGTCTAAAAATCGTTCAGAAATGGCTGAAAACCACTTGAAATTTTCAAAAAGTAGTTTGAAAAATGGGGGTAAAAAGTAGTGGCTTTGGGTTAGAAACCAGTTAAAAATTGGGGGTAGAAAAATGGGGTAAAATTTAGGTTTTTTAAGGGGAAAATCAGGGAATTTGGGGGGTCGAATAAATGCAGTCCAATAAATTTTGTCATTATTTGTTCATATCGTACTAACAAGTTGGGACTGTACTTTGTGAACCCAGTTAGCGTTGGATGCACTACCAAATAATAAGTGAAAGTGTTTCTTTTTTTGGAATTGTTAATGGGACATTTGAAATGTAGTCAAGGGCAGAGCCAGGGGAGGGTAGGGGAGCAATCATCCTCCGCCCCTCCACCTGGATCAACCGTTTCTCATTCCCAACAGATTACTTCAAATATTAGATAATATATATTCTGATGGATTTGAACAACCATTTTTCAGACACTTTACTTAATTTTTTAGAAATTGTTTTTAAAATTAGAAAAACTTGTTGAATGCTAAAATTTCCCTGTATTACAGTAACTTAAAAAAAAATCCTTACGTGTCATACTATTACTTATTATTATTGTAATAGTACGACACGTAAGACATGAATATTTAAAGATCCTCAAAGAATAGAATTGCTGGGTTGCTAGAAATCAAATCTGACAACCTGTTGTCATGTCATGTGACAATCAACTCAACTTCGTAGCGCAGTCCAGTAGCAGAAAAACTGCAATATACACAGAAATCATTACATCTTTAAATTTTCCTGTAAAATAATACTGTACACCCATTTATAGGAGTTATTATACACACAAATACAACACGCTTACTTTGTGTGAAAATGTAGCTCCACTATTTAATCCTATAAACTGTAAATAGAAATGTTTGCGCATGGAAGTTTTCCGTTATAAAGTTATATTCACAACCTGTAATCATTTCCGCTATAAAGAGCGATAGCTCTCGCTACACTATAAATAAAAGTGTACCCATATTTAAAACACTAGGCAGAGACTTTATTACTGTACTATAAGACACCAAAACTGTCTTAAATGCTTTCAATAGACACCTAGCTACAAGTGTCTTAAATAAACAGACACTTTCGATGTCTTCTTAAGAACACCTGTATTTACAGTAGCTGCATTCAAAAACTAAAATAAATTTGTGTTTTGTGTTTCAGGCATCACTAGCTGCATTCAAATATTAAAACAAATTTTAGTTTTGAATTTTAGACGCATTAAAATTTATTTTAAACCCAATAAGCACCGTCTAAAATTCAAAACACAGCTAAAACTCAAGTTATTCTCATTAAGTCTCAGTTTAATGAAAATAAGGGACGCCTAAATATTATTTATTTCCTTCGTTAATATAATTATAATTATCTGCGTCATATATTAGCAGAATTATAAATTTATGGTTCCTTGACTTTAATACAATCGTGATATAAAATTCAAATAAACACCAAAAAAAAAAAACTTCGTTATAACGAACTTTTTCATCGGTTCATTGAATTTCCTTATATCGAGGTTAGATTTTAATTTTTTTATTTTCAAATTTTTATCAACCCTTTTGGAGGCTACACGCCTGTGGGCACAATGAACAGACCTAGCTAGGCAGTCACGCAGTTCAACATCTGCGTCGAGTTTGTAAAAGGGAAAGAGCAGACGAGTTTGGATTTGTAATGTACCAACACCACTTTTGGGCTCTGCTGTTTTAAATTTTTTTAAATTTTTTTTCCTCTAAAATCCCGAGGAAAAATCAAAAAAATTCAAAAAAAAATCGGAAAATGTTCTGGATGTTTGGATATGAGTGTTAAAAATGTTTAAAAGTGTTTATTCCACCGGAAATGGCGTTCAGTTGCAATATAGACCGGTAAGAATTTTTTTTATAAGTTTTTTTTTGTGAATAACACAGGTGGTTGTAATTTTTTGATCATTAGTGAGTTTTTAATTTTTTTAAATTTTTTTTTTTGGAAAATTAATTGGGATTTTTGAATGTGGAAATGGTTAAGTCTGAGTGAGTGGTTGTTAAGAAAGTTGAATATTTTTTTTTTTGAATTTTTTTATGGCCACCTACCTACTCATTGAATTTTGATAGATTTAGGTGGAGTTGGATGGGAAACACCTGTGTTGTCGATTTAGTATCAACAACCTTGACTGGTTGCTTTGCTTGCAGTTTGTAGGGTTGGGAATTTTTCTGTTGGGAGGAGTTTTATTTTGTTTTTTTATTAATTGGTTTGAATGGTTAAGTGGTTTTTGTGTTGTTTTTTGGGTTTGCGTTTATGATGGGAACGTTTGTGGGAAATTGGGTTTGGTTTTTTGAAATTTTAGTGAATTTTTAGGCATTTTTAGTGGATTTTTTTTTAGAAAGTTAGTGGATTTTATAGAAATTTAGTGAATTCTTAGTGGAATTTATAGGATTTTAGTGATTTTTTTTTTTGGTAAAAATTAACTTAATTTCTGTAAAATCCACTAAAAATCCACAAAAAGTATTTTAGTTGATTTTATAGAACTTCAGTGGATTTTTAGTGAATTTTTTAGAACTTCAGTGAATTTTTGGTGGATTTATAGAACTTAAGTGAATTTTTGTGAATTTTATAGAACTTCAGTGAATTTTTCGAGGAGAAATTTTAAAAACTTTAAAAAATTCAGAGAAAATTTATTCCCAACGTTGAAATTTTTCAGTTTCATGTTTGAATGATTTGATCAATTAAAAAACAAGATTTTTTTTTAAATTTAAGAAATTTATAGAATTTCATGAATTTTTATAAAAAATATTTTTAAAAAATCTTAAAAATTTAATTTTTTAAAAAATAAATTCAAATTTGACAAAATTTCAACAAATTTTCAACAAAACCCAACAAAAATCCTCTCGAAACATTTCCCTACCAGAAAAAAACAAGAAAATCCCATTACGTAACGTCCCACGACCCTGATCTTCTCACATAATTACCATATAATTTTTTATTATAAATAAAATCTTAATAAGCTAAGATTATTCTGATTGAATCGAAGCCCGAAGGTTATCCGATCCTATAAACCGATAAAAACTCAAAAAAAAATCCAAAATCAAACTAACTCACTCACTCAAGGCAACTCGATCTTTACCTTCAATACTCTCCCAACCCAAGTCACAAATTAAAATAATTCCACTTTTCGAATACCAAATAAGTTGAAGGCCGAATAGAAAATATCACATTCCTGCGGTTTTACATTTATCTAATAAAGTAATCCCATAGTTAGCCACAAGAGCTAGAGCGCCGTGACTCGAATTTTCATTTCGAAAGGACAAAAATCGTTTTTAGGTCAATTTAGACTTAATCTGTGGCCTTTATTTAAAAAAGGGAAACAAAGTTTCGTGTTAAGTAATTCACCTTTGACATCAGAGTGTATTTGCATATGGAACAAGAGAGAAAATAATTTAAAAATTTTTTTTTTTTATTTGTGTGTTGTGTGTTGGAGCATGGAAGGCACCTGTTTTGTGACTAAATATAGATTTTTATGATGTTCGTTCATAAATTCTTTGTTTTGTTTTTTTTTTTAATTATTTTTTGTATTTATTTTATGTTTTTTATGTTTTTATTTTTAGGTTAAACTCGAAAGGATTCTTGGCCATACCGTGAGCAGTAATGCAGCATTGGATTGTGAACCGAATACGGGGTTAATCGTTTATCCGGCAGGGTGAGTCGATGATGATGTTTTTGGATGTTTATGAGTTTCCAGGATACTTAGGCCATTGCAGGATTGTGGATTTTGAGGAAATACATGTAAACCCTTGGCGAAAGTCATCATTGACTGTCTTTACGATGTCGCAATGAGATATGGTTTTCCACGTATATTGTATATATAAACTGTAAAGGGTGTTTACTATACAGCGTTCATCCCAAATATTTTGGAAACAGAAAATCTGATTGTACTGTACTAGCCAGTAGATGCAAGATTTCTAAAGAAGAGCAGCATTGCGTTAAAGTCGTTTGAGGCATACAAAAATGGGCAGGAATTGCAGACGGGTTTAAAGGTCAAACGAATACGCGCAGATAATGGAAAATAATTTTGTCAACGCAGATTTCGAATCTTTTTGTGCGAAGAATGGGATTAAGCACGAGAAAACGACAATTTACACGCCTCAGAGCAATGGGGTTTCTGAGAGAGCGAATCGGGTATTGATAGAAACTGCAAGAACGTTGTTGTTGTTGTTGGATGGCGAATCCAATGGTGTGATCAGATTTGACCTCGAGTAGTATTCAACAATGGGTGATTCGTCCATCAAGTCGTTGCCTTTTCCTGCTGTGTATATAAATGTAGTCCTGTAATTTTTGTGAAGATTGCGCTGTCTGTTGGTTGTTGGTTTTTGTCAGGTGCTGTAATACTGGGTCAACCTGGCTTTGCAGTGTCTTTGGCAATTTGATATACCAAACTGCACCACAGGAGTCTGTCTAGATTGGTATTTGAATTTTGTGTATGCGTGCACATTATGCAGTTGCTGTCATAATGATTGCTCTGACTGGGAGACAGTTCTCACCATCTTTTTTCAGGCAGAAAGAGTTTGTTAAGAAATGTGTTGTTTTAATACTTGTATGCATTAAATTCTCTTAAGAACTTATAGAAAAAAGATGTAATACAAATACAACGTCAATATAGTATAAAATTGTACTAAAAGTATTTTTTCAAATTAACAGTCAACTATTAGCAAAAAAATAACCTGGTTATGGAGGTTGCTGAAAATTTGTAAATGAGTGCATGTCCATCCAAGGATGAAATTGACTTCAATAAGCAAATTGTGTTTATTTTGTGAGAATCAGGTTCGGATTTAATGGTGGATTATTGTTAAACAACAGTAACACTGGATAACTGTATTAACCATGGTGTATACAGGTGTATGCTGATAGCACAAAATTTATCAGAACAAACAAAAATCACTGTGGTGCATCAATGAAAAGAAAATTTAAAAAAATAATTAATTCACCCAATTGATCAAACATCAACTGCACACAAACTGATCCCTATAGTCAACCAAAACTTTATTTTTTATGCAATTAGATAGAGTTGTTATTTTTATATAAATTATACCACCCCTTTCCAAAAGTATGATGGTTAGAAAAACGTCAATTTCTTTAAGAGTTTAATGAATATTAAAAAACTCACTTAGGATGATTTAAAGGCTCACCAGAGCTATCATTTCGTGTAAAGCATTTGAAATTTGGTGAAAAAGTGTTAGAGGAATAAAATAAAAATCTCAAAAATTGGTTTTTACAATTTTTCCAATAACTCGAGAACCAGATGAGATAAAATTGAAAACTAAACAGATTTAGAATGGTCGATTTATTGGCAAACTTTTCTAAATTGGATGTATGGGTCTAAGTAAGTCTCAAAAAAAGTTGTAATGGAGCTATGGAATTGACTTCGAAGGCTCGATATTCAAAAAATCAGTGCACCCAGAGTTCTTGATAAATGTGGTTGTCCATCGATTCATGGATGCCCATGCTTGCTGACGATCGACTACTTGACAATTTTTTGTTGTCACAGATTGTATGATTCGCATTTAGATGTGAAATCTAGGTTTTTTTGGGGGGTGTAAATTAGGGGTAGGAAAAAATTATTTCATGGGAAGAAGCAGGTATGGGAAATTTCAGGGTTTTTGGGGGAAAAGCAGGAAATTTGGGGGTCAAATAATTTATTCCCATTTGGAAGCTCGAAGTAGTAGTAGTAGGTATAATGTTAAAGGTTCCCAGGGGCTGCTAAGGCCATACGGGACCTGTCAAAAGACAAATCAAAACAATCAAAATAGAAACAAGTAAAAAATGACACAAGCCAAAAAGCCACACAAAACAAAGGTACACCAAGCACAATTTACACAACCCAAAAAAGTATACAAACGAAAAGCCACAAGCAAAGGAAGCTCGAAGAGGGTTTATAGTCTACTACAACAAACAGATATGACACGAAAAATCCAACATAGCTCTACTGTATCTCCCTCTATTCTGTGCTGATACATGATTGAGACTAAAATATTGAACTTTTAGCATCCCTTATTCATAGGTTCATCATCCAGTAATATACATACGGCATTCTTATATGTAGATATTTCATCGGCTTCACTTTGCGGCTTTGCCCTAGCTATTCTTACAAAACAAAACATTCTTCATCTTCACATTTTTATCTTAAGGGGGAAAAAAAAAAAGAAAAAACCCTTTGTTTTTCCAGATGATGGTGCATAGAATTCAAAGAATTTTTATAGAAAATGGGTTACTCGATTTGAAGTTCATTTTAAAAAACAAAAAACTGATCGGTTCATCTAAAGAAGGAAGAAGAATTAAAAAAAAAAAAAAACCAAAACAAAGAAGAACATCTCAACTTTTGACTATCATTTGACCTGTGAAAAGGGTTAAAAATGCAGCGTGAATGTGTGAATGTTCACTCGGCCTTGCGCTACCACCATAAAGACACGTTTCAAATTTGACAGCGGTTTGTGGCATTCATTTAGACCAAAATAAGACACTGGAATGTTTCAGTGGGCACTGGGCAATGATGTGATTTGAATCCACGCCTAGTTTGATTGCTTTTTTTTTATAATGGTCTTAATAACTAGTATTATTTGTTTTAGTTTTTTTTTTCTTTCTTTCTTTCTTCACGATTTGATTTTTAACGAGTCATTTAAGGATCGTGTGGACTCTGGTGGTAACGAAGCAACAGGTGCTGGTGTTCGTCGGTAGTGGGCGTTTTAAAAAGTGGAGGTTTGAAATAGCCATGAGTGGAAATCGATTGGAATGCCGTTGTTTTATTGGCGGTGGTGAGTTTGTTGAGGTTTTGACAAGGACGGGATGTTTTGATGCTGTTTGTAAGGAATAATTGGTATAACTTATTATAGTTGTAATAATTAGGGCTTTGGAGCTGGAGCATGGAACGGTGGAGTGTTGGGGTTTGTCCGGAACGGAGCCTGGAGCATATAATTTTGATCGCTCTAGTGGTTTTTATTAAAAATTAAAATTTTAACTTCAATAAAGGTAGATGAAAGTAATTGTTTTAAATATTAATTTGTATTTGACATTTGGCATCACTGCTGTCCATTTCCCTCGCTTTTGGGAAGCAAGCAATGAAAGACGACTTACTTTCCGCAATTCTGTTTAAGGCCCAGAGCAAACGGGCTACTCTTTGTGCTTAATCTGAAGCCAAAACTGTTACATAGACGCTGCGAACTTCCATTTTGTTTTTGAACAGTGCGCACGCATACACACTTACAAATAATACTCTGAAACAAGTTAGATTGGAAATACGCCCTAAAACCAAGTGTGAAGCTCAAGCGCAATATGTAAGCACAAGCATAAGTACCGGTTTGTTCTGGGCCTTACAGAATAAAATGTCCGGCTTTTGCAGCACAAATCACAGTAGTAGGGGCCCAACAGTGTGTCTTCCTAGTTTTTACAGCTGTCTGGATTTTACTGCTGATTTTCCTTTGTTTATGTTAAATGGGTCTGCGCCCACAACTTATTGTCTATCGTCAATGACATCGTCATTGTCTCCCAAGACTTTCTTGAAACATTTACGACATATTGAGATCGTGTTAACACGCATAAGAGACGCAGGACTGACCATATACACCCTGACAAAAGTAAATTTTGCTGGAAAGAAATTCCGTTTCTCGGGTACGTGATTGGTACCAAGGGGCTTTCTCCAGCTGTCCAGATTTCACAAAGTCGACTGTAATACTTTTTGTCAACTTTTGAAAATTGATAATCGTTTTAAACATTTTACTTAGAGCATGGAGTAGAGCAGAGAGCAATTTGAAAATAGGACTGCTCCAAATCTCTGGTAATCACCTTGTTACAATAAATAAATTCTCAGACTTTACTGGTATTTTGGCTTTCAACATCTAACAAAGGGCCCCGTGTGAATGGACACTTTTGCTTGCACTTATTGGTTTTGAGGTGTAAGTTCTGGATTTTTAAGCACAATGGATGCACACTGTTCAACAATAAGATGTTCAGTAGGTTTCCAACACCGATCTTAATGGTTTCTTGGCTCGAGCGCAAGTACATGTACCCATTTGTGCCAGGCCTTTACAGAAAGAGCTTCGGTGTGATTTGTGAGTTAAGGTCTGAATGTGTACTTTATTGATGATGTTGTTTCGCGTGTCATTAATCAGTCGGAATCAGAAAGGAGTTTGGTGTCCTGGAGAATGTAGGGATGATCTATGGCTTTGCCAGGGGTCCCCAAACTAGATAAAGAGACAGGTCCTACCTGTGGACAGTGTATTAAGTATTCTAAAGTCTAAACTACATACAAGAAAATGACTAAAAAAAAAAATTTTTACTATATTGCTGTAAAAGGCCCATTTTATTTGTCTTGTCGCAAAATCACTTCTCAGAGTTATGACTCAAAAATCATCATATCCGGTTTTGAGAAGTAAAAGAGCGGGGGACCGACAATGGGAAAATTAGTCGATGAGATTTTAAAGTCTGATTTTTTAATAAGATTTGGAATTTTGTAAAGATTTTAAAAGATTTATAAAGATTTAGTGCTGCATTTAGTCAAAAGGGGGTTGGATTTTGGCTCAAGATTTTTGAAGATTTGTAAGATTTATTGGGATTTCTAAGGATTTGTAAGGATTTCTTAAGATTTGTGGGATTTATTGAGATTTTAAATGATTTTTATGATTTTAAAAGATTTGTGGGATTTTCAGAGATTTTCAGGAATTTTTGGAGATTTTCGAGAATGTCGGTCTCCTCGGAAACAAATCAAATTGACGCACCTATTGGTCATTCAACAATTGTCATTTGCATCGTTGTCTACAATTCCAAGTGTAAATTGTTGGCTACCAATTGGCAATGGTCAGGTATATTGTTGTCTGCAATCCAGCAATGGTCGTTACATTGTTACACCAATTGCTGTGTGCATTGCTGACTGCCATTCAACAATGCTCGTACAGTATATATTTTCGTCTTCCATTTAAAAATGTTCCTGCATTGTTGTGTGCCATTCAATTACACACAATACCGGTAGTTGTTGTTGCATTATAAGAATTGTTTGTTGACTTCATAAAATTAGAAAAATTTGACTCCGCACATTTCGATAAAATTTTACTAAGACATTTCACAAATTTCGAACAAATTGCCCGTTTATGCAAATAATTTCAACACAAACTCAGCAATTATACTCGCTCCAAATCCTCCCAAACACATTTCATCCCTGAGGAACTTCATCTTTAATTTCAAAATTTAGTCCACGTGTGATGAAAAATGCACACAGACAAAAGTGGTTGAACAAGTGTTGAAACAACTCTAAAAACGACCATGAAACTTCATGCTGAGTCGCAGCTAGTTAACATAACTCGAGGAGTTTGATCTTGATGGTTGCGAGTCGAGTTCAGGCCAGAGCAGCCAGACGACTAAATAATCAACATTTTTTCTCTCTTTTCTCTTCAAGGAGGGTGAAAGAAACATGAATGTTAGTTAGCCTTCCACGGAGACGGACGGAGGTTTGGTGGCATGAAATATGAATATGAAATAGCCTCGATCTCGATTTGCCTAACAAGCGACTGTGGATATTTCTGGGATTCTGGTATTCACGAGTTGTGATCGTTGCCCTTGCAGCGTGTTTATTTAACCTTAACGCTGTTTGAATTTAATCATAAAACATCGACTGAAAATGCGTGAATGATGAGGCATGACTAGTTGTTATGTGGCCTCTTGTAAAAGTTAACGGGGCAGGGAAATTTGAAGGGTGTTGATCCTTGTGGTTTTGACGTGAGGTTGATTGAAACTTGTGTGGAAACAATGGGAAAATGCCTGGTTGGAAAATGGGAGAAAAGTTTGAAATAATGAGAAATAATAGTTGAAAAGTTTGAAACAATGTGAAAAATGGAAATAAATTTTGTAACAATGAGAAAAATGGAAGATTTTGTAACAATGAGAAAAATGGAAGATTTTGTAACAATGAGAAAAATGGAAGATTTTGAAACAATGAGAGAAAAATTCAGTAACAATGAGAATAATGGAAAATATTTAAAACAATGAGAAAAAATCTTGTAACAATGAGAAAAATGGGAGAAAATCTTGAAACAATGGTTAAAAGATGAAACTGTAACAATGAGTAAACTGGGAGAATATTTGCAATAATGAAAAAAAATTGGAGAAAATTTTGTAACAATGAAGAAAATGTAGAAAATTTTAAGCAATGCGAATAATGGAAAAAATTTAAAACTTAGAAAAATGAGAAAATCTTGTAACAATGAAAAATATGGAAAAAATTATAACAATGAGAAACTGGAAAAAATTTTGTAACAATGGTTAATAGATGAAACTAACAATGAGAAAAATGGTAGAACCATTTTGCAATAATGAAAAGAAATTGGAGAAAAATTTTGAAACAATGAAAAAAATTAAAGAAATGGAGAAAGTTTTGTAACAGTGAATAAAGTGGGAGATAAGTTAGAACAATGGAACATAAAATAAAAGTTAGAATAATGGGGAAAAATAGAAGAAAAAATCACAGCAATGAGACAAAACTTTATTTTAAAAAAGGCGACAAAGTTAAAACATATGGAAAAAATTGAGAAAAATTGTAACATGAAAAAAAATGTAATAAAGTTTTCTCAAAATCTCTAAACAATAAATAGAATGGGACAAACCATAAAAGTTAAAACAATGGACAAGAAGTGAGGAAGAAACTTTATAACAATGACAAACATGGGAATAAACTTTCCAACAATATCAAATCACATTTGTATCTATACAAATAATACACAATTTCTAAACAAACTATATAAATTCCAGTTTTTCAAACTACACAAAAATAAAAAAAAATAAAAACAACAAACTTCACCTAATCTCACAACAAAAAAAAATTCCATCCCTCACAAACCTCCAAACAAAACAAAATCCTATACACAATACTCCATAAAAATAAAATCATCTGACCACTAAATGTCCTTTATGAAAAATTCATAACCCAAACTCTCCATAAATCTATTTGAGGAAACTCACTCAACTTTAACTTTTTACACACAAAACAACAACAAAAAAACCAAACTATTCCCATTTTTTCTAAATTTATCATCCCATTTCCCTTTCTACCAACCCAACCAACAACAACAACTTTTCCTTCTTGAACTTGCCCCACGTTTTGTTAAGTCATACACTGTAAAAAAAATTTCGATTATGATAATTAAGATGGATGTAATCATGTGCAAAAAAGGAATTCCAACACAAAAAAAATAGAAAAATCCTGCAAACTGTTGATTTCATGCTACTTCCTTGTTGTGATGGCCTTTGAAGTGGTTTCTCTCTACTCCACACAACTTTAGCTGACCTTTCCTTTTACTTAAAACTCTATCCTCCAGGGTATGAAGTTATATAGACTTTAATTTTTTTTACTACACCCAAGGAAGTGAAATTTTCAAGGGTTTGCTTTGCCCTTTAGTTTTATTTACATGGAATTTGTTTTGGCCTTGATGGAGATGGATAAAAGGTGTTTTTTGATTAATTGTGTGAAATTTATTTGATCTTTTTATGTTCTTTGTTTGGCAGGTGTGATGAATGATGGATATTTTGAGTGTTTTTTTTTTTCTCACCTTTTAAACTAGGGGCTATACTCATCCTGATGGAAATCCTTGTGGTGATTTAGAGCTTGATTAACCATGTGGTCAAATAGAGTCTAGAAATGTTGGTTAGTTGGTTTTGTAATTGGTTTTGTTTGGATCTGTTTAAGGGTTTTAAAGGGGGTTAAAAATGGTGGAATAAAGTTGGGGATTTTTGGTTTTTTGGTTTTGTTTTGATGAAATTTGGTTTGAATTGATTTTTAAATTAAGGAATTGTTTGTATGTTAACTGATAAAGTGACTTGGTGACAGAATCTTGATTTTCTAGATTTTTTGAGACATCAGAATTGAATTTCTTATCTAATTTGATTTAATTTTATTGTAGAAAAATTATAAAATAGGTAAATTAGTGGGAAAAAGTTTTGCGTATTGTTTTAAAATTATGAAAGTATGCAGGCAATATCTGCAAAATTTCAGAAATGCTGAATTTAATTATCTGCAATTTTTTGCAAGAAATCTACAGAATGTTTTAGTTGAGTTAAAAATTTATGCAAAAATTCAAAAAATATACAAAAGTTACTAGAATTTTTGTAGATTATCTACATTTTTTTTTTTTTGTAAAAGATCTGCAGATTTTTATAGTTGGGCTCCCTGGTGGCTATCTTCAGATTACAACAATTTAAAGCAATAATGCATAGTAAATCCTATGGAGTGAAGTTTTAGTACTAAGAGCTTATATTGTCAGTTTTTTTTTTTGTTGCAAAGTTTGGTTTGGCACAAGTAATTCTATGTAACAGACTTTAAAAAATTTTGATTCATGACAATTTCATGTTATAAAATGGAACAACCAATGGTGCAATATATGCAGAGAATTTTCACAAATTAACACAAAATTTTTAAATATTTTTATTGTAGGGAAACAAGTTTGAAGAGATTAGTGCTGTAGTAAAACATACATTGCACAAAGCTGCTTAACCAAATTTTGAAATCTCTGACTACCAGAACAGCATTTACATGTTCTAATTAGGCTTTCAGAGCTGTATTATGTATGTCAATTGTCAATGCAATGATGTTACACAGTATTAAACACAACATTCTAAGCTTTCTAGACAGATTTATGAATATTCTAAACTTATTCTAAACTTATTGGACAACCCTCACTTAGAAAAACAGATCACAAACAATTGGTTTATCACATCTGCTTGATTTTTACTTTAAAATGAAGCCCAATTGTCCCTCTCTACAATGATATGAATTGTTTTGTTTTAACTAAAATACAAACAATAGAAAAAGAGAATTAATTTGCTACTTTTTATGAAATAAAAAATATTCTTTCTGGAACAGACTGTTATCTCTCTACACTCTAAAAGTAATTTTCCAACCACTGCTCAGACTTGCACTAGTTACAGAGCCAAAAATACCCAACTTACTCACTTTGCCAGCTAATAATACAAATTCAAACAATACAATACCAAGATATCACCAACAATTTTAATTTCAATTAAAATTTCCATTACAAAATCCCTTTTATCTTCAACATCCTTATAATAATAAATGTAATTTACATCATCCATACATCTACCACACAGTTATTATTTTCAATTAACTGTATAATTTAAAACCAAGATAAACTTGGCACCAAAATGACTAGTTCACTTCCTGTTTTATCTTTTTTCTTATTTTAAAAAAAAATAGAAACACCTTTCCTTTAAAACAACTTTTTTTTATTTTTTTTATGATGCAAGAGAAAGTGAAAAAGGGAAAATAAGTTTCCATTCTCATTATTATGTGCTAAAAAAAGGAATTACAGTGTAATTAAGACCCATTTCTTATTATGGTATTAAGTTTTCACCTGAATTCTATTCTTTTCAAGACATTTGATTGTGTAATGAGTGTAAAATAGTTCAAAGTCACGAGTTTTTACCTGGAAAAAAGTGAAAAAATTCCATTTGGGAAGTGAAAAGGAGAGTTTTAAACAGGTTTCTTCATCAAGATGTCAATGAACTTTTAATTGATGTGCACTGATTATTTATTCCTAATTATATTTTAATTATCTGATTCTAATTTGAATTTTTTTTAAATAAAATTTAAAAAAATTGTCATTTATTTTTATTTTTTATTTTTACAGATGTGTTGTTATTATATACAATCCACGCAAGAACAAACAGACCCATATTCTGAATGCGAGTCGAAAAACCATCACGGCATTAGCGATTTCCTTAGATGGACGTCACATAGTCACTGGAGAGGTATTTACACTCGATTTACCCTAATTTTAATGTTTAAAATTCAAAACAAGTTTGAGTTCATTCACAAATATGCATTAGAAAAAAATTTAGAAAAAAAAATTAAGTTGCAAAATGTTTTGAACTTGTTTTGTATGCAACACATTATACCCCATGATATGATATGAATAAAAAAACAAAGTTGGTAGACCCCATCTGTGTTTTTTTTTATTTTCATGTGTTTATTTATTTTTTTATTTTTTTATTTTAGTGTGGTCATCAACCACATGTTCGAGTTTGGGATATCCATGAGAGAGTACAGGTGGCGGAGTTTTCCGGACATAAGTTTGGCATTAATTGTGTGGTAAGGAAATTATATAAGGTTCAATTTTTTAAATGGAATATGTATGATTGAACTTCATTATAACGACGTTTATGATAATAACCCAGTTAAAAAAAAATTATAAAATTTTTAAGAAAAAAAAAAAATTGCAAAAATTGTGTAAAAATTTAAATCGTGCAAAACAATGTCACAAATCGAACTTTTACAAAATTTTTGTAAAAATAAATCTGCTGAATTTTAAATTTTGCAAAATTTTTGCACAAAAATAGCCAAAAGTCGAAAATTGTAAAATATTTACAAAAAGACTGAAATTCTAAAAAAAATAAAAATTTTACAAAGTTTTTTGGGAACCTCGTTATAATGAAGTTTGGACAAGTCGAACCTCGGAGTAGCGAACTTGAAGGGACTGGTAAAATGCGTTCTTTGCATTGAACTCTTGTTATATTGGTATAATCCAGCTGAAAAAGTTTGCAATAAATTTTTGCATAAATTATGTAAGTATATTGCCATTTTTTTTTTTTTTTTGCAAAATTTCTGCACATTAAACGCTGCAAACAAAGTCACAAATCTAAATTTTTTTACAAAATTATTGTAAACAAATCTGTTAGATTAAATTTTGCAAACTTTTTGCACAAAAACAATCACAAAAGTCGAAATTTGTAAAATATTTGCAAAGATTTTACAAATTTAATTTTTAAAACTAATTCGACATACCAAACTCTAAAAAAATTTTCTTTGCGTGTGGAGGTTTAAAATATTCATAAAATTGAAGTTTGACTAGTGGTGTAGTGAAAACCTCATTATAACGAATTTTGTAGAAAAACCCTCATTATAACGAAATTTGTAGGAAAACCCTCATTATAATGAAATTTAGTGCCCATAATTTATGAAATCAAAATATTTGAATTATTTCTGTTATTAATAATTTTTATTTATTTCTATTCTGAAATATCAAACAGGCATTTTCTCCGAATTTGAAGTACGTGGTTTCGGTGGGCTCACAACATGACATGATAGTGAACGTATGGGATTGGCGCAACAACGTCAAAGTCGCTTCGAATAAAGTCTCATCGAAGGTATGCACACACACCATTGTAATTTGCAATTCGTCAAGGACAATTAAATTAAAAAGTATTTCCTACTCGATTTCCAGGTAAAAGCCGTTGCCTTTTCGGAAGATGGCGGTCATTTTGTCACAGTCGGTAATCGGCACGTCAAGTTCTGGTACCTGGAATACTTCAGGTCGACAAAGGTATACAGTGATTTATAGTCATTTTAATTATAGAGTGAGACTTGATGGGGCTTTTTGTTGTACAATCGCTTCATTCATGTGTCAATATGAGTTTTGTGTTTAATTTGGTGTTAATTATTGCTTTCTTTTTTATTTTTATTTAGTATAAAGAACCCGTTCCACTCATGGGTCGTTCGGCCATTCTCGGGGAACAGAGGAATAATTATTTCTGCGACGTTGCGTGCGGGTGCGGAGACGTAGCTGATAGTACTTTTGCTATCACGAAGTCGGGATTGCTGTGCGAGTTTAATAGTAGAAGATTGTTAGACAAATGGGTTGAATTAAGAGTAAATTTATATAAATTAAATTTTTTTTTTGTAAAAACTTCGTTAATTTGACTGACTACTAAAATGTTATGCTTTTGGAAAGGGTGAAAGAGTCCCACAAATTCTAAATTTTGATGTTTGTTAGTGAGAAAATGTGGATAAGCATTATGAAATTTATTAATTTGACTACGTACATTTTGTTACAAATTTATGAAAAATGGCAACATTTTATTGTAAATTCTTGCAAAATGGCACCATTTTGTTAGAAATTTATGCAAAATTCCATCATTTTGTTGAAAATTCATACAAAATGCTAAATATGTTGAATTTTTACTTGGATTTTAAGAGAATTTGGAGAAAATTTTGATTCTTGCAATTAAATTTTTAAATGAATTCAACTGATTTGTGGTAAAGTCTGAAAATTGCAAATGCCAACGATAATGCGTCACTACTACGGGTAAATTCTAAACAAACTCTAAATATAATTTAGTAACGCAAACTTGGATTTATGATATTTTTTTTTCTCACTTAAATGTTTCAGTTAGCGGAGTTTCCTTTATAATGTGTTACATTAATATGAACATAAATAAAAATTAAAGATGAAATTATAGCGGCAAAAATTTGAAAAACGTGTTTTATAGTTCGAATTAACGAAGTTCTAGTGAAATTTTTTTTTCTAAATTTTTATTCATTTCAATTTTTTATTTTCTTTTATTTTCAGGCAAATGCAAATTGTTTGAGTGTAGGATTAGAATACATTTTTATCGGTTGTGCAGATGGAATCGTTCGTTGTTTTAGTCCGTATACTTTGGAATACATTACCACTTTGCCTAGAACTCATTTTCTTGGTGCTGATATTGCCAAAAGTCTTACAATTGCGTACGTTTAATCTATTTTAAACAGTTTTAAATATTTTTAATTTTAATATTTTGTTTTTAAACTTATTTTTAGGCATATGGGGTCTCATCCTGCAGGTGCCAAATATCCAGATACTGTTGCCATTACTTTAGACGAAGTCAATCGAAAAGTTACGTGCATTTATAGTGATCATAGTATGTACGTGTGGGATATTAAGGACATTAGGAAAGTTGGAAAATCTCATTCATTTTTATATCACTCTGCAACGATTTGGGGAGTGGAGGTAAAAAAAAAAATTTTTTTCAAGAAATAAATTCTGTTTTTCAATAAATTTTGATAATTTTGTTTTAATTGTAGATGTATCCCGAAGACGACTCGCACGAACATTTACCTCCCGGTAGTTTTGTCACGTGTTCTAGTGACGACACTATTAGAATTTGGAATATTGATCCTAACCAGACCCAAAATTCCTCGTTTAAGCGGAATGTTTACAGTTCTGTACGTTCAAAAATTATTAACACTTAAGAAAAAATGTTTTTAAAATGTTTTTTTTTTTTTTTTTTTTAATTATTTTAGGATCTATTAAAACTTCTTTATATTGACGAATCCTTAACTCACCTTTGCGAAAACGACAAAACACTAAGTATATGATGTTAAACTCTCATAAAAATTAGAAATAATTAAAATTTTGGTTTTTCTTTAAGCCGGTAACAACGAAAAAGGTGAAACGACATACGATGGAAGAAACGGAGTGCGTTGTATTCAAATTAGTCCTGATGGCACGCATTTAGCGTCGGGTGATAGATCGGGGAATATAAGGTGAAAATTCGAATAATTTAAAACAAAAAAAATTAAAACACTGATTTGTTTATTTTATTTTATTTAAACAGAATTTACGACCTTCAATATATGCAATTAGTGTTGAAAATTGAAGCGCACGATGCCGAAGTGTTATGTTTGGAATTTTCAAAACCAGAACCGAGTAAACATCCATTTTCCATTTTTTAAAAAAAAATATTCAAAAATTCTGTAACAATTTTTTAAATTATTTTTTTTGCAGACAGGAGATATTTGGCATCGGCTAGTCGAGATCGTTTAATTCACGTCTTTGATGTAAACCGCGGTTATAGTTTTATTCAAACGTTAGACGACCATTCCTCATCGATAACGGCAGTACGATTCGTTCAGCAATACGACAATTTTCAAATGATCAGTTGCGGCGCTGATAGATCTATTATTTTCCGCAGCGCTCAATTTGTAAGCAATGAAATATCTACAAAAACAATTCAAAAAAATTATATTCTTACGTTTATTTTATTTTTTTCAAAACCAGACTCCTAATTTACAATTTGCTCGTAACCATCACATCGTCGTGAAAACGACACCGTACGATATGGACATCGATTCCAGTTCGAAACAAATTTTCACAGCTTGTCAAGACAGAAACGTTCGTGTATACAACATCAATAACGGAAAACACAGTCGAACCTTCAAAGGGTCGCAAAGCGATGATGGAACACTCATTAAAGTGAGAAATAAAATTTATAAATTTATGAAAATTTTATATTTTTATTATATATTTTTTTAGGTTGTCTTGGATAACTCGGGTTTATACGTCGCCACAAGTTCGACCGACAAAAATTTATCGATTTATGATTTTTATTCTGGCGACTGCATCGCGACTATGTTCGGGCATTCGGAAGTCGTGACGGGACTTCGGTTCACCAACGATGGCAAACAACTGATATCTGTATCGGGCGATGGGTGCATATTTGTATGGAGATTGCCCCCTGAAATGACACATTCCATACAAGTTCACAAATCGCAGATAAAAAATATCGGAAAAGCCAAACAAGGAATTGTTAG
>JAQFZO010001029.1:0-18509 GCA_034695885.1 Geophilus flavus | reverse complement strand
AAAACCGTTAGATCTGTGCTGGGGACCTCCATTTTTTTTAAAGTGCGCATGTGTTTATGCTTAAAAATCAAAAAATTTGGATCTGAAAATTACGCCTCAAAACCAAGCGCAAAGCCCAAGTGTGAAGCGTAAGCGCAAGCACAAGCGCCCATTTTCAGCGGGCCTTAGGACAGAATGATCAACTTATTCTAATGGTTCCATGTTCGACAGTTGGTTAGTGCAGCCTGGTGTTGATTATTTGCGCTAAAATTTGAGTTCAGTGTATTTCATGTTTAGTCCACTATAGATGGGGTGATGCTTTCAGTGTCAAAATGACGGCATCAGAAATGCTAAATGTTGAATCTTAAGCAATTGATCCAAACTTAAAACTGTCAAAACTGTTGACGTTAGCATGAATAATCAACACTAGATGGTGTTGACCAGTTTCAAACATGCTCCCAATTCATATGAAAGTTGGTCATTCTCAGTTCTCACCTTACACGTTCTTGATCTTACAGTACCATTTATAAAAAGTGGCAAAAATGACAATCATCTGTGATCGACTTCATTATTATTTATCTTTTGCTCACACGTTTGGGTCACGTGTGCTTAAATATGGCGAAAAGTTTGCGATCACTTTCATTTTTTGTTCAAGTCCCCCTTTAATCGTTATTTTCTTTTAATTGGCTAATGGGAGAGAAATTTGCAATAATGAATTTCTCTACGTAGTGACACAAACATTTTTATTATTGTTAATTTTTAACAATGAAAACAACCATTAAAAATTTACCTTGGGAAAAATAGTTACTAGAGTTCGTTATAACAAGGTTTGGCCCATATTGTTGAAATCCTTATTATTAAAACGCTTAAAACAACGAATTCTCAACAATATCCATTAACATTTCCCCACAACACTAACCCCGACCTACATCCGCCTACCTGGCAAGTGGCAACTCAACATCTCAACATTCATGATTTACAAATCCCAAAATCCACCCGAAAATCACTTCTCAGCATCACTCCATCCACCCATCCATTCATCCATACTCAAGTACCCTATTTCCTCTCTGCCCCACTAGATGGCGAAGTGGCGCAGAAGGCAGGAAGAAACCATTTGCTGATCAGCAACACGAGTGCATGCTTCCAGTCGATCCCGCCCTCGAATGTGCCGTATCATCCTAGTGCGGTGTTTTTCCAACTGAATGCCCACGTTCTTCGTACACACTATACCATGGACGAATTAACTTTATCGGATACGTCGACCGTCTGCGAAGGACACGTCAAGTATCGCGACAACAAGAAGGTAAATAAATAGGACAAAAAGTGATTTCAAGATTAAATTTCTCACTCACACCATCTCATCTTTTTCTCCAGTGGAAAACCCGCTGGTGCATTGCAAGGAAACATTCTCCAGTAGCAGGTATGGAATGTGTTTGGTTTTATTTTACTTAACAAGTCTGTTTATATGAGAAAATAACTAGTTAAAAAAAATCCCGTAAATATATACTTGAGTGTTTCGTGTAAGGTGTTCATCGCAAATATCTTTGAAACTGTAAGTGTTAATAAATTCTGATATTATGGACGACTAGGAAAGTAGGGGTGACAAATTCAATGGTGTGATCAAATTTGACCTTAGATTTGCAACAATGGGGTATCCGTTGCCTATCTCGGTAACTATTCGAGATGGAGCAAACGAGTCAATTAGAAAGTTGTAGAGCAGTCCAAGTTTATCTAGGAATCATTGTCAAATGGTAAAAATCTAAACAATGACTTAATAATAATTAACAATGAAGAATTGTTACTTATGGCATATACATGATAGATATACTGTAAATACGAAAAACCACTGAAAAGTTGTATCTTGAAAATCGTTGATTTTACTGCTTTTAAACCACCTTCAATGCATTTTTCGCTCCAGATTTACGCCTTAAGCAAATTTTTATACAAAAATTACCGGTAACTTCTTTTTTCTTATTTGCACTTTCTTGTACGATGAATTGATTGTTAATTTTTATTAAGTTATTGTTTGTATTTTTATGATTTGTTGATGGTTCCTAAGTAAACTTGGCCTGCTCTACAACTTTCTAATTGACACTTTTGCTCTATTTCGTGTAGTTACAGAGATAAGTAACAGATACCCTATTGTTGGAAATGAAACACCCTGTATACACCATATAGTGAAGGATTTGTGTCCGAAGTGAAATTTTGGAATTTTTTTAGGTTGATGGGTTTGGTTTTGTGCAAGTTAAATCTTGTCTTTAGCAAAGTTTTCTTTTCATTATTTTTTTTTCTTGGAAGTCTGCGGGTAATTGGACACGACGAGATCGTTAAAAATGGGAAGAGAGAAGGAAATAAGTTTTTTTTTTAATGGTTGTATATGAGATGGGGATGGAATTCTTTCTCTTGCTGAGATTTCGTATTTGCAATCAATTTTGAATTCCTTAGATTGGACTGGATTATTTTAAAATGACGATTTCAGGGATGGAAAATGGAGGAATGGGAAATGTGATTGGAAGTTTTGTCGTTTGGGTCAAAGGTGAAATGTGAAAGGTGGTGAAAGACAAAATGGTGGGTGTGATTTGGTTGGATGTTGTGAAAGTTGTAGTTTTTTTGAATTCCGGAAGTAAAAGGAATTTGGGAAAAAGGTTCTCTGAAAGTTTCTGGTCATTTTTACTTTGGTTTTCAAAGTTTTTACTTTAGTATTGATATATGAAATATCAAAGATTCTAAGAATCTAGTAGTTTATAAAAAGACCAATAGGTTTTTAAAGATGAGCAGCGACATTTCTGCTATTCGAATAAAAAATTTATCTGAGGGCCATGACATGATTGAAAATTGGGTTCGAGATTTATGAATACAGCTGGGTCCAGTGGATTTAGGATTCATTTTACACATAAATTACTAACATTTGCACTCAGAAAATGTTTGATACACTTTTTTTTTTATTGAATTTGAAATTTCAAATTTTTACACAATTTAAATCATACACTTTAAAAACTTAATAGGGAGTTTGCGTAAGGCATACTTATAGCAACTTATAAATTTATACTTATAACTTATGCTAACTGATTTCAATGGCCCATAAGTTATAAGTTATAAGTATAAATTGATAAGTTGCTATAAGTAGGCTTTACGCAAACTCCCTATTAGGAAGTTTGCACAAATCCTACTTATAGCAACTTATCAATTTAGAACTTACAGGCCATGCGAATCAGTTACCGCATGACCATAAGTTCATAAGTAGATAAGTTACAAATGTTCAAACAAGGCTTACTTACAGCATCTTATAACTTATAGGCCATGTGAATTAGTAGGGAGTTTGCGCAAGACCTACTTATAGAAACTTATACTTATGACTTATAACTTATGGTAACTGATTTACATGGACTATAAGTTATAAGCCATAAGCATAAGTTTATAAGTTTTTATAAGTTTCTATAAGTAGGCCTTGCGCAAACTCCCTATTGGACATAAGTCATACGTTTATTGGGATTAAAGGGAAACTGCACAAGGAATAAAAAAAATATAAATACAATTACAAATTAAGAAAAATTAATTAAATGAAACTAAACAGTATGATACCCTCTACTTTGGGGCCAGAAAATGGTTGTCCTCCTATAATTAGAAAAGTTTATAAGTTGCTATAAGTAGGCATTGCGCAAACTCCCTATTATAACTTTATAACGGCAAACCTCCATACACAAATTCAGATCCCAATGACGTTAAACTTCCACAATGCATCAGTCACCACATTAAAAAAAAGAAACACCAATGACAAGATGCTCAAAAAACGTGAGTCAAATGTTTAATCCACAAAATACAACAAACAACAAATCGTTTCATTGAATCTTCCTTTTAAAGAAAAATAAAAAAAAATTCCCAGAGTTCCCACGTCCCTGAAAAACGTCTTTAGTCATCACATCATGCCCATAATCCCTCTCGAAAACCTCAACACAATTTCGAATTCAACAGACATAAAAGGGGTCATTTATGAGTTTAAGGTTGGGGAACAAAGGCCTAACACTTCCCCGCCTAAATCCATTCGAGCAGTAACAACAAACCAACACCATCTGGGGTCAGGTTCAAACTTCAACAGATTCAAACAGAAAAAAATAATATTTTTTAAATTTAAGGTTTGGTTTGCTAATTTCTATGTTTGTAAACATTGATATTTTAGTCATTGAACTTGGTAACTAGCAAAATGAATGGTTTCCACTTCCGCATTGCATCATTGCTAGGATCTATAATTATTAAAGATTCATATATGGGCGGTGTTTTGGGTTTTTGCCACCAGGTGGATCTTTTAATATCAAATTGCAGGGAACTTGGGAGTGTGATCATGTTTTTAGTGGTTTTGTTATTTTTTTATTGTTGTAATTGAGGTTTTGTTTCATATTTCATGTTTTATTGTTGGATTTGTGGTTGATTTGATTGTTGGGTGGCAGTTGGCACCTATGGGCTTCTGTAGGATTGATTGATTGATTCATGTTTTATTGTTTGGAGTGATGAAAAATTGTTTTTTTTGGTGTTGAGGGTTTGTTGAAGTGTCTTGTTGGGTTTTGACAATGGATTTAAAGATATTGTTGTCGTATGTAACCTCTTTTCTTCCTCCAGTAGGTTTTCGTAATAAAAAGCGAAGAAATTTAAAGTTATGGCTCTATTGGTCTACTGGGTTATCTTTTCTCTTCTTTCCTCACTTCGTTTTCTTTTTCCATGTCTCCATTGGGATTTAGGATCCCAGTTCTTATTTTTCATCTTTTCCATTTTGGTTGTGCCTGTGGTATCTTCTTCCTACTTGGCATCCACTACGTTATTCATTAAATCTCTCTCTCTCTCTTTCTGAAACTTTAAGTAGAACATGCATGTCTAGAGCCCAGCCATTATTCTTCATTAAATAATAATTATAAACAATGTTTAAACAGAAAAATAATTAATTTTTTTTTTACAAATCTTGAACAATGATTCAAGTAATTTTGCCAAAAAATAGATTTTTTATTGTTTCAATAGTATTAGGATGAATTGTTATTTTTTCTCTTTTTTTTCAATTTTACTACAATTGATTTTTTTATAACAATATTGTTAGGTTTTTTTTAGTATTGTTGGCATTATTATGAGTTATTTTGATTTTTTATAATAATATTGTTAGGTTTTTTTTTAGTATTACTTGTATTGGCATTATTATGAGTTTTCTTGATTTTTTGTTTAATTTTACAAGAATTAAAGTTTTTACAACAATAGTATTAGGGTTATTTTTTCTTCTTCTGTTCAATTTTACAAAAATTAAAGTTTTTACAACAATAGTATTAGGATTATTTTTCCTTTTCTGATCAATTTTACAAGCATTTATCTTTTTACAACAATATTGTTAGGATTGTTGGTATTGTTATGAATTTTTGAGTATAAGGAAAAGAGTTATTGTTCTATTATTTCAATATTGTTGATCAATAACTCTCTCTTCCTTATACCCAAAAACTCATAACAATGTCAACAATATTTAAAATCCTAACAATATTGTTGTAAAAACATCAATTCTTGTAAAATTGAACAGGAACAAAATAATCCAAATACTATTGTTGTAAAAACTTCAATTCTTGTAAAATTAAACAAAAAAAATCAAGAAAACCCATAATAATGCCAACAATACTACAAATCCTAATAACATTATTATAAAAACATCAATTGTTGTAAAATTAAACAAAAATACAAAAAAACAATTCATTCTCTCTTTAAAAGTGCATTAAACTGCACAGACCTTCAACAACTTATCACCCAAAACCAACAATATCAAAACCTATCCCATCATAATCTTCATTCACTTCAACCAATCAAAAACCCCAAAAATCACCAACTTAAAAAAAACTCCTCTAAATTTAACCACCAACATCCAGCTGAATCAAAACAAAATGTCAAAGGCCAAAACTACCCATGAATGAACACAATCCCTCTTCACATGATGCCATATTGTATACACCACACATGTTGCCTAACCCTTTAATGACTCCAATTTCCATCAAAACTCCCATTTTTTTCTACATTAACACATCACATGTGACCCTAATTCAAGACATGACATTTAGAAAAATTAGGACAAGCAGTTTAAATTAAGAATTCATTCCCAACCAACCAAAAAAAAATGTTACAATTACACCAAGTGAAAACTAGATGAAACACCACACCCAATTAAAACTTCTCCCAATTTTTATTTGGGTCAGCAAACTTCAAGGAGAAAACCCCAAACCAAAACTAATACATTTAATAATCAAATAAAATGAGATGATAAAAAAAAATTACAACTTTTCATGTGATGAAGATTGATGGTCTATCATAAAGTTCATCTCATCTTTAAAATGAGACTATGAT
This sequence comes from Geophilus flavus, assembly GCA_034695885.1. NCBI lineage: Eukaryota > Metazoa > Arthropoda > Chilopoda > Geophilomorpha > Geophilidae > Geophilus > Geophilus flavus. The sequence continues at coordinate 12,170 of JAQFZO010001029.1, read as the reverse complement.
ATCAACATGTGGGTGGATAATAACATCATGGTCTCTAGTGCCTTTTCAAAATGTTCAACTCTTTAATTGACATCTTCTTTTCCCTCTTGGATACTCCTCCCCCCCCTTCCTGGAGTTTTTTTTTATTTTTTGGTTTTTTATTTTGTTTGATTGAAGATTCTGATGAATGAGATGATGGCTGACTGCACTTCCTTAGTTTTATTTTTATTTTTGTTTTTTCAGTTGTTGGTTGATGTGAATGGGTTTGATTATGGAAATGGTGGGATTTGTAAGATGTGATTGTAGGATTTTGAAATTTTTTTTTGGTAGAGTATGCATGGGGTTGTTAGATGGTTTGATGGTGATTGGTTGGGAGTTAATTTTACGGATGTAAAAATTGGTAAATTTTGGTCAATGATGTTGATGAAACTTGGGTGTTTGAATTTGTGTAGTGTTCAGGGTTGAAAATGCTACTTGCGAAAAGTAGCACGTTAACGCTATAAGATAGAAAATATTGGTAGTTTGCCACTACGAATATTGATTGCTACAATCATTACACGCATAAAACTTATCCTGCTATGGTATCGCTATTGCTTCGCTGTTGCTTTATTGCAATTTTGAGGGAGAGAAATTTCCAAGCCCAACCTCTATGTGGTTCCTCCCATTAGTAGGCACCAAGAGGCATCTTGTTGATATACTGTAGTTATTGCTATATTTTTAAAGAGTTTTTGAATATTTTTATCTGCCAGCTTATTTCAAAATGGACACAAAACTGACTTTCCACTACTAAATAGGCGCTCAGGTATTCAAGCTGACAAGCGCAGTACCGATTCCAATAGTACTGCTATACTTAGGAAAAAAGTAGTAGCATGCTACTATTTTGCTACCTCTGCTACTTTGTAGTTTAAAAGTAGCAGTAGCATATTCAATCTTGATATAAGCCAGTTTGTGCTGGCACAACTTATGAGAATTGTCTATGACTTATGAGCATGTTAATTGAATGGCTATAAGTCATAAGTCACAAGATAAGTCTTGTAAGTTGAATCAGCACACTGTCCAAAGTGTTTCTATTACTACATTTTAGAATTTCAGCATTTGCAAGAAAACTTAAGTTGAAAATATTGGATTCAGTTCACATACTAGCTCAACAGTCACAATGGAAACATGCTGTCTGATTCACAAAACTATTAAAACCTTTATTGTAATTTTGAGAGAGAAAAATTTCCAAGCTCATGAATTTGTAAATGTACTGTAAATCACAAATTTCGAATCTGATTACAAATTGTTAGAATCAATCCAGATCAAGGCAACAATTTGTGACTGTTACAAATTTAAAACAAAGCATTTTAAACCAAAAAGTCAAGTGTAAAGTTATAAAACACCAACAATACTGATAACATTCAATTGTTCAATTCAATTATAAACAGCCCTTTGTACTTAGCTTAAATATTGCCTTTTGTTAACTTTTGTTACAAAACCTAACTTGGCTATAACATCCCACAATTCCTTCAGGAACATTCAAATCACTTAAAAGTTGAATCACGAATTTCAGACTTCAACTATTAAATTGAAATAAATCACTCAAACTCCTAAATGTCAATACTCACCCATTACTTCATCCTCAACCTAAAAAGGCTTTTTTATCTCACAAACAAAAAAAACAGAAAAATTTTATCTCCTGCTGACCACTGAGTTGACAGTTCCATCCATTTCTTTGTTTTATAACTCAAACCAACACACCACTTGAGTGCAATCCAGAAGAAAAGAAAAGAAAAACAAGGACGAAATAAAAGATGACATTAAAAGAGTTTTTGTAGCCGGTCCAAGAAGGCAAGGGAAAAAATTTTTATTTACAAAATAAAATGATTGGCATTTCTATACAAGGTCTTGCCCCAGATCAAGCACCTCCATCTTTCCTCTTAATGTCCAACGCAACCCGCCCAGTGTCAGTGACCCATGTATCGTCACGATGCCTTTTGCCTTTCTTCGTTCTTCGACCAGCTACAAATGCCAAACTTCTTTTTATTGCGTCCTTCAAAGAATCTTTCTTCGTTCTTCGATTGCTCGGCACGGATTTATAAACCTTTCGGTCGAAATCCGTCGAATAGAAAAATTCACTGTCCTTAGGTTCGACCAGCTTTACTATTCAAAATGGGATAAAAACTTAATATCACCTACATTCGGTGATAAAAGGTCTAAAATTTAGAGAAAGTGCACAATTTTGATTTAAAGTAATAAAGTTCAATCAAAAAGTGGACTATTTGCACATGAGTAACACTATTTGTTGGTGTATGGTGGCTAGAGTTGCTTCTTGGTGATAAGGCAGAACTACTTTTCATGATGTTATGCCATGATGTCATGATTCATGACATCAGAATTTATCAATTGATCCCAAATGGCCGAAATTGAGCAGGTGTATTAGGTAATGTAAACATTTGATTAGGCATTTCAATTGTTTGCTTAATAGGGCGGTACCACTCAAACTGAAAGTAGCAAATTGTATCCTTCAAAGAATCTTTCTCCGTTCTTCGGTTGCTCGACCAGCTTTACTCTGACCACTCCATATAATCGGTGAAGCCAACCGGGTTCTTCAAATCGTTTGTCGATTTTGTTGGGTTTCTACACGATAATGGCTTAAAATAATTGTTGTATGATTGTTGGTTTCCTGTTTAACAATTGCAGCGTTTAACAATCAGCTCACAAACTTCTTAATAATGGAAGCAACAAACTGGATAAGAACTTGAGAAGTAAAACTTCCGGGAACTGTGGTTTCGGTGGATTAGAATGCTGGTCTGATCTGCCAAAGGACATGGACCAAGCCATCCCCTTTCCCTTCCGAAAGAACAGCAATTTACCCCTTATGAAAGGAAATGAAACAGTCAATGTAATTATTAATTTGCAAATTGTCAAATTACATGTTTAAGGAGGACATTTGACAATGACCCAACAATCCAAAAATCCTGATTTTGTCTTTCGGTCATGGTGGAAATAATCAACAAGGACCGAGACAATATACCAATTATATTCTCAGAATATGTAGTTTTAACTGTATTTGCTATACAATTTTGTATATTAATGTAATGTATAAAGGAAGATTTACACTTGACAGTACTTTCTCCAAAGAACATTCTTTTGCTAGTGAAAAAACATTGACAGATTTTTTAATCATTTTTTCTTTTTACTAATGAGATGAATCAATATCATCTTTGATTCTTAATTAATCTATCACATTCATTCTGTAATGAAAAAGATTGTGGGAAACTTAACATTAGTATTGGTTTACACATTTTATTTCTACAAATCCAACTATTCTGAACTAGTTTCTGTTGCTCCAAGCATGTAATTAATAGTTAACATAAAATTTTGCCTAGTACATATAGCCTCAATCATCTCACAGAATGGCTCAAAAATTAATACTTGCATGGATCATACCACTCTGAAATGTTAAAGCCACCCTAAGCCAAATCTTTCCAACATAATGCCCAAATTTTACTCATCATTGCAATTTACAACTTTCAATCCAATGCATTCATTCTTAAAACCTTTTTCACCTTATCAAACCATATTGAAGACCTTTAAATGTAAATGTGTAAAATTACACCTAAAGTTACACATATAGGGTGTAATTGTATACTGAATTCCACTAGCCAATCTACATTGCCTGAATCTAGATCAGGTTAATCCTGGATGCTCAAATCTAGATTGATGAACTCAGTTTGTGTTCACACCAATCACCAATCTAGATTCATGACCACGATCTCCAATCCAGATTGGCAAGGGCTGGTATAAACGGGTATTATACTTACAGGACCGATAGCACCAACGACAGTTAAATTTACATTTACCTAACCTAAAGTAACTCTAACTTGAGATCTACAAACTTCCAGTTAAAAATTTATGTTGCACGACACAATTTTCTTGTTATATAAACTCCAGTCAGTATTCGCCACGTTGTTATTTGTATTTAATCGATATCTCCCTCGGAATTTGTACTTATTTATCTCATCTAATGGATTTCCCCGCTTCCAAGGTTGTTGGCATAATGAAAACAAAAATTAATATGTTCAAATTCATCCAAATCATCATCTACACAATCTAAGACCATAATGGCTGCCAGTTTTCACAATTTTGAAAATTGAACTTTTTAATCGATTTAAACTTAACAATCATTGATAGTTTATATAATAGACCCTCAAAAGCATTCAAAATTGTAAAAATACACCTTTAAAAAGGTCTGTAAAAGCGTGTGCCTCAACATAATACTTTTTACTTACTTATATTCCAAGGCCCAAAATGTTAATCCAGTCTGCTGCACGTGCAGAATAAGAGTAGCAAACTTTTTTACACTCCCTGACCAATGGGGGTAACAACCTTCCTTAATTTAATTATGTACTAAACTAACTACACAAAACATCCGGATACTCTTTCTTCTATTCATTATTAGTGCACAGCTGCCAATCAAAAGAATTTACTGGCTTTCTCCAACACCAGTTGCCTTGGTAATGCATATGCCTGTATCTTCCATTCACTCCCCAAAACATCCCCACAAAACCAATTCATGTGGCACAATAACACACACAATTGGCCACGTGCAGCAACATCAGTTGCTGACTGACACAGACTTGATTTACTTTTTATTTACAGAGAAGAAGATTAAATGCAAAATCAGAGTGACTTTAAATGAAATTTCCAGGAAATGAACATCAAATTTGATTCTTTTGTGTCTCATTCATATTAAAGATGCATTTTGTGAAAAAACTCATACATAAATGCATCTTTGGTGATTGCTTTAGGTCATGAAGTTGTTTAAAGTCATGTAAACAGTTGAAGAATGATAAATTAGATAAAATTTAATATGAGTAATGTCTGGTTTGTGGTTTTCTATTGATGTTATTTATTATCTTGTGTGTTATGAATTGAATTTGCTTGTTTTGTTCCTTTTGTGTGAGGTGGGCATTTGGCATAAATGCTTTATTGAATCTGTTTAGGGAGTTGATCTAGTTATTGCAAAGTGATTCTATTGTTATGAAAAGTATGTTGGGGTTTGATTTTGATACAATAAGGTTGGATTGTGGTTGGGAGTTTGGTGATTAAATTGTTGAGTTAAAGTTAATTCACAGTGTTGTAGTCAGGATGATTCATATTGCCTATATACATGATCTGGATTGTACCAAAATACACATGGATGGGTTGGTTTTTAGGGAAAAAACTTAAGATTAATTGAGCAAAAGTCTAGTTTGTGTAATTAATCTTAAGTTTTTTTTTAAAAAAAGCCGTTCGTCTTGGCGCCATTTGCAATAAACAATAAACAATCGTGCAAGCGTTATCGCTTGCATTGCATGAAACAGAGAAAATGGCAATGCTGACTTTCTTGTCTGTTATTGCTAAATTTTGTTCTTGTCAGGTCGCATATGGCCAGAGTAGCCGATGGTTACCTAATAAGCCTTTGTCTCTGTCACAACGCTTACACGATTTATTGAAAATCGCAATACTGACTTTCGTGTTATTGTTAAATTTTGTTCTTGACAGGTCGCGTATGGCCAGAGTAGTCGCTGGTTACCTTATAAGCCTTATGTCCGTCTGTCGCGGCACGTACACGATTTATTGAAAATTCCTTACAAAGTTTGGGGACCCTTGATATACTTACCCAATCCATTGGGGGACCCCTGCCTGTTGTAACTTTATTTTTCATGACAATCATTTCAGAATTGTTGAGAAATATTTCATATTTCAACACATCTCTTGTTATTTATGAAAACTGTTGTTCATTCACACAACAATATTCCCTTCCTAACAAATAGACCAACCCTGAACCCTCTATTTACAAAACATTGAACCAAATCCATTGTTTCCAACTGAAAGACCTTTCTGAACTGAACCTTCCTTCAACTTGGTCAAGCAAACACATTATTCCCAACTCCCAACAAAAAAATCATTACAATTTCAAATATAGTTCAAAATTAAAATTACACAACAGTTACTCAACCACATAAGCAATTCCAACTATTTATAGAGCAAATTCCAAATTCAAATCATCAAATTTCAAATTACAAATTTCAAATTTCCTAACTGACAAATTCCTCTATCACTCAATCATAACAATTTTCTTCTTAAAGCTGACCCTTCATATCACATGATCAAGTGCCTAAGGAGTTAAACAACAAACAAATTTCACTTGATGATTGGCATCAAAGGTGAATCATTATCTGTGTTTTCTTCTCACATTGACCTCTGTCCAAAACCCAAGTTCTAAAACCCCCAGACACAAATCACACTCTAGGAAGTGAAAATTCAGCTTTTGAAGCATCAAATTGAAGTTTAAACACAAGCTGTTACAAGAAATCTAATTTTAACTATGCCAAGGTTCAAGGATTCAAAATGGACCAATAGTGATGTGTTTTCTATTATTGAAAGAAAATATCGACTACCGCCAATAAATTTAGTCAGAGATTCCCAAAGATCCATAAGGATCAATTCCAAGGTTTTATAGGCTCTGATTCTTTTAGATCGAGAATATTTGACTCGCATCAATTTACCTTCACACATGGTTCACAATGCAAATTCAAATTAGTAAATGGTTCTAATTTAATGCCGATCACTTTTGGATTTTTATAATTGTTGAATCATAAAAAATAATATTGTTAAAATAATAATTAAGCATGCTTAAATGACATTTAATCTAATTGATTTGCAGGTTAATCAAAATTAATTGTACAGTACATGTAATTTAATTGATCAAACCAAAGGCAAAATCAATTGGTATTGGCGTTTACAGCTAGTCGGTATTGAATTTTACAGAAAATTGGTATTGCTGAAACATCGATACTAATTGATTTGCAGTTGGTTTGATTAATTGAATTATGTGAAGTCACTCAAATATGTTTATTAATAAGTTAAATTTATTATTATACTTCAGTGTTTATAATTAATGCTGAGTTGCTATGAATCGTTTAGTTGTCATATCTTCACTAATTAACGAAAATGAGCGTTACATTGTTGAAACGACTTTTTAAGCGTGTTAAATTGTTGAAAATTGATGTTATATTGTTGAAAAGTGATGTATTGTTGAAAATTGATGTTGTATTGTTGAAAATGGATGTAACATTGCTGAAAATGGATGTAGCATTGTTGAAAATGGGTGTAACATTGTTGGAAACTGATTTTTCATTGTTGGAAAAAACCCTTTCATTGTTGAAAGAGGGTTTTTGTAGTTAACAGATGAGTTTTTCATTGTTAATAGATGGGTTTTTCATTGTTAAAAGTGTGTTTATCATTGTTAAAAGTGTGTCTTTCATTGTTAAAAGGGTGTTTTTCATTGTTAAGAAATGAGTTTTTCAAGGGTAAAAGGGGTTTTCATTGTCGTTGCAATTTGTCAAAAACATTGGATTATGTAGGGCTAAATGTTAATATAATAAAAAGAAAGACCAAAAAACATGTTTGTCCTGTCATGAAGCTCACACAGATGAGCCAAAAATGTTTATTACATAAGGAGTCTAATTATTGAAACAATCAGCATACCCACATGATGCAACCAACAGATTAAACCTTCAAGTTTATTTTATACAATTTGTAAATCCAAGAACTTTATCAACAAACAGTTCACAACAAATGTACAATTATTTTTGACCATACCACAGATGAATTGGGCCATACTTATGCATTATTTTAACTATGATTCAACAATTCAGCCCATTTTTCTTTAAGCACAATTAAAAACAATTCTAAAATGACAGTAAAAGTTTCCTAGAGTGCAGGCAAGCAACATTTCATTTCAGCAAGCCAACAAATTTCCCAGGGAAGAGGGTTGTTGTGTTGGAATGGAAAGGAAAAAGAGAGAAAAGGGCCTGAAGGTAAATTCCATAGAAAAGGCCTAAACTCAGTTGACCCCAAGTCAAAAATTGGGGCTGATGGGATACAAATTAAGGGGTACCCACAACATCACCCTAGTTTTAACAGCATAAAAAGTGTTTTCTATTGAAATGGGGGGGTTTGGAAGGTGGGGATAACAATTTACAAAAGATGAGTTTTACATATAGGAAAAAATTGATGTGAAACTTCCCACATCCTTAGATTTTGAAATTATATAGCCACACCTCCATCATTAGATGGTTGGGAGTTACAAAATTGGGTGTTTTGGGAAGATTTATCCATTTATCAATGCAGTGTTAGGTTTCCTCATTCATTATTGTGCTGGTTCTGTTGGATTTTTAAAGCTAGGTTGCAGTTTTGTGAAGAAATTGAAGATTTTTTCTGGGTTGGCTGAATTTTATGAAGGAAAGTGATGAGGAATGGTGGAAAAAGTGAAGACATTGGGTTAGGGTGACTTCTTATTGCAAATTGTAAGGGTTTTGATGAATTCCTTAGTTTCGAGGAATGCAATGTTGAAATGAACACGGTTTTGCAATTGTGCAATTTTCCGATTGTTCGAAATCAGCTAAATTTCAAAGATAAAGCAATGCATGTCTAAGTACATACCGAAACAAGGTGAAACAGCAAATGGCTCATTAAATCAGTTGTGATTCTTTAGATCTTAGATTCTTCGAATCAAACATAACTTCTCTTCCGTCAAAATTTGGGGTATGGAACACAGTGCAAGGTGGAATCTCATGATCCAAGTTGACTTGATAATAACCTTTCACCAAATCAATACTAGTAAAACTATTCATAATTGCGAAGAAAACCTTCCTCAATTCCCATTAACCAGCACAGTGCTTGACGGTCTGTCTGGACTGTGAATTTGGTAAATTCCAAGTAAGGTCAAAACCTCCGAATCGCACAAATTACTGCCAAACATTCCAAATCGATCACTCCGCAGTTTTCGACAAATCATGAAAAAGCTGCCCGGGTTTCACAATTATTTTTCCATTGTTTTTTAAAATTGGGCCTAAATTTGCCAAAATGTATGTCCAGATTTCACAGAGTTGACCAAATAATTTTTTCTGGTAATCTTGTGACAGATCTCATATGGCATTAGTAACTGTTTAGGATTCATTTTCTCTTTCTCTAGATTTTCATTCACATGGAATGACTAAATCAACCAACCAACCAGAGAAAACTGAAAGCAAATTTTACAAATTCCTTTCCTTGTCTTTCACCCATCATGCCTGCCACCATCAAAAAACCACAGATGTCTTCCTCAATCAATTAAACCCATGATTTAACTCATCTACTTTTTATGATTCAGGAAAATATATTTGAAACAGGTCATGGGTAAACAAACACACTTGATCCTGACTGGTTTGGAAATGAGAAGGTAACAGATGTGATTTCTTGGCTTGTTTGTCCCTTCATTTCCTGCATCTGTTGCTTCCATTATCAACTTGAGGAACTCTCACTCTCCTTGTGCTGTGCAGCTGAAGAAAACTCCAACCAAATTGAGCCAGGAGGAAGAGGGTTATTTAAAGAAGAGCACCAAGGGCATCTGCCTTCCTACTGGGGTGCCAACAACCTTCAAATGTTTTTTTTAATGGGTGTTACAATTAGTTTTTTTTATTTTATTTGGTGAAAAAATAGTAATAGAATCAGAGGAAGAGGAAAATGATATAAATAAATAGAAAAATGGAGGATAAAAGCCACCTGTTATCAAAATTATGTTGAATGAATGAATTTTGGATGAATAAAAAGGGGAAATGGTGGTGAAAGCCCCTGAGGGTGATTGTGTGGATAAATATAGCTTTGAGAGGGTAAAAAATAAATAAAAAATAATTGTAAGTTAAAAAAAATTTTTTGAAAAAATTTGGTTTTTTTTGGTTTGCAAAAAATTGAAATTCTGTGAAATCATTTTTAACCTATAATAAGTAAGAATTCAGCTTTTTTTTAGAATAGATAAATGTAATTTAGTGTTGAGATGTATAAAAAATACCCAGAATTCAATTCAAGGTTTTTATTGTTAAAAATTGTTTTTCATTGATAACATTTTGTTGTTTGTTTTCATTGATAAAAATTAAAATTTTTTTGTTGGAAATAATTTTCTCATTATTTTAATTGTGTACTTCCATTGTTAAAAAAAGTATTTCCATTTCTATTATTAAAAAATGATATTTTCATTGTTAAAAATGGTGTTTTCATTGCTAAGTGATTTTTGCATTGTTAGAAATTGTTTACCATTGCTAAAAACGGTTTTTTGCATTGTTTAAAATTCTTTCCATTATTGTTACCAGTTTTTGCATTGTTAAAAATAATTCTTTCCATTATTATTACCCTCATTTTAATCATTTTCACTTACAAAATCCCTCCTTAAACCCCCAATTCTCATCTCCCAAATTCCCCTTTAAAAAACCATAAAACAGCAACCCCCATTCCATCCCTAGGGATAAACAAAACTCCCAATTTCCACATATAAAAACAACCGAAATCACACCATAACACTAAAACACTTTCATCCCCAACCCCACCCCAAAACATCAACTTCCCTTTAACCAAAAAAGGAAAAAAAACACTTCCGGTCTCCATAATTAACTCCCCACATAAATAATAAATCAAAACCCATCAAAACCCCCAAAAATAAATTTTTCATTGGTAAAAGGGGTGTTTATTTCTAGAATTAAGTTTTACATTGTTGGAAAAATGTTTTTCATTGTTGGAAAAATGTTTTTCATTGTTAAAAAAGTGTTTTTCATTGTTGGAAAAGTGTTTTTCATTGTTAAAAAAGTGTTTTTCATTGTTGAGACTGTGTTTTTCATTGTTAAAACTGTGATTTTCATTGTTGAAAAACTGTTTTTCATTGTTAAACGTATCAAACTACATCCAAATCCGTTAATTACAACTCCAACAATTAAAAAACTACAAAAAAATTGACAAAAAATAATTAAATCAAACAAGAAACTTATTATTAAACATGACATCATATCAAATAACAAAAAAATTTAAAAAAATCGAGGTATAAAATTACAGATAACTCGATCGATATAGTCAAGCCAAGCAACGACATTTATGGTGTAATCTTTCACTTTTGCTTGTTGTTGGATTACTCCATGGTGACAAGTGTAACCATTCGGTTGTTCCCTTTTGTTTCATTACAGCAGCTGAACTGATGAAGGTGCGCAGACACAGACTTCCCCTTTTTCCCTTTCAGAGACCCCGATTTCCCCCAATCCTAATCACACGGCTCCCTCGCTCTCATGAGTCATGCTACGACTGCTTTCCATCACCGACACCAGGCCTACATTCCAAATAAGGAAGAGACCTTCGAATTACCACCTTCTTCTTCTTTCAAACGTGCGACTGCGACAGTTTTATTTTCTTGCAACTGTCATAACAACAAGATGCTACAATGAAATTGAGAGGTTTTGGGAGGAAAATTTGGATTTGGAGGGGTGGGAGTGTGAGTCATTGTTGGAATGGGTGTTTTGGTTGGTGAAAATAGGCGTTGCATTGTTGAAAACGACTTTTTAAGCGTGTTAAATTGTTGAAAATTGATGTTGCATTGTTGAAAATGCATGTAACATTGTTGAAAACTGATTTTTCATTGTTGAAAATGTATGTTGTATTGTTGAAAATTGATGTTGTATTGTTGAAAATGGATGTAACATTGTTGGAAACTGATTTTTCATTGTTGGAAAAACCTTTCATTGTTGAAAGAGGGTTTTGTTGTTAACAGATGCGTTTTTCATTGTTAATAGATGGGTTTTTCATTGTTAAAAGGGTGATTTTTATTGTTAAGAAATGAGTTTTTCATTGATAAAAGGGTGTTTTTCATTGTTAGAGTTGAGTTTTCAGGAATTTTTCATTGTTAGAATTGAGTTTTTCATTGTTGTAAAGGAATTTTTCATTGTTAAGAAAGTGTTTGCATTGTAAAAAGGTGTTTTTCATTATTGTAAAGGAATTTTCCATTATTGAAACATAATTTTCATTGTTAAAAATAAATTCAACAATACAAAACGACTTGTTTTCATTTACACAATCGTTCACATTCTATTATTGGCTCATTTCCATGCATTGTTAAAAACAAACCCAATCTATTCTCCTTCTCCATGATTCTACTCAGGAACTCTAGTTACACGGATAGAATATTTCCTAAAGCCGATCACATCTCCGGATGCAAACTCACACGAGACTCCACCTCACGGGAAAATAAAAAAAATAAAAGATCCCAAGCCGATAACCGTAACATCCCATCCCATGTTAAACTAACGGGATTTTAACACAACACCAACAACTTCCAAAAACCATCACTAGACTCAAAAACCCAC
>JAQFZO010001028.1:0-18512 GCA_034695885.1 Geophilus flavus | reverse complement strand
TTCTTTTCTTTTGCTCTTGAAAGTTGTTGCAACACTTTTCTGGGTATTAGACACATCATTAAGCTAAATGGAAGTCAATGTTTTATTCTTGAAAGTGATGATGTCATCGGTTTCATCCCATTCTCACAAATGAGGAAAAAGATTGAAGAATTTTATTTTTAAAAAAGTAGAAATTTCATTAATATCGATATTCCAAATGACAGATATCGAGGTCGTTAAACTCTGTAGTCTCATCGAATTAATGGACTGTTTGCCACCTCGTGAGAGTTTTATGGAACTAATCGAACAGTCAGTCACAAGAATCGAGTCGACACCCACTCGAGGGGTCAGTATGACTTGACTAAAAATTGCGTAGGAGATTCATGAATCCAGAGGGATTCAGTTTAATTCAGATTGATTAACTGGATTCAATCAGATTCAAAATTGGTTTTAAGTTCAATTCTCGATGAAAAGACTTAACTTCCTTTCGATAACTCATCATTTATTCGGTTTAACATTTATACAAAACAAACTTTAAATTAATTTTAAAATGCATTAAAAATATGCATACATAAATATAAAATATGAATAATTAATAAATCTAGGCTCGTACGAAATAATTTTGCATTATCGGTGTCTTGGACCGAGTTGAAGAAAATTATGTACATTTCTTTTTAAAAATAAAAAAGCTGGATTTTCATTTCATTCGAATTCCTCGCTTTCGTCGGGCAGAATGCTGAAACTCGACGGTTGTCTGTCTCGTCTCCATCGGCGGAATCTTTTTATACCCATCGGTGTCAGGATGGTAATGGCAGTGCCAAAGAAAAAAGCCAACACGATGCTAACCCAAAACCAAGGCATCGAAACTGAAATGGAAAAGTCGCATTTGAATGATGGATTTTACGACCGGGAGCGACCGGTTCATCTAGAATTACAACCGGTCGATTTCGTGATATTAATTGTCGAGTCACACTAGGCGTCACGCGATGCGATTCTGCCACGAATTATGACGTCACCCCTGAGTCCCGACCTACTTTTGCAATGCGATTTTGAAAGTACATGATCCATATACTTTTTCGCTAGCGCTTTCAATCACAGCCAGACTGAAAAGGATATGACAACGAATTTACGGAATGTCTCTTTGATTCTGACATTCCGAATTTGCTATAAAATCACTGTAGAAATCTCCCCATCAGGCCCTATTATCGAAGAATAGCGGAGTAACCGGTGGTAGAAATATTGTGCACTCATTGGATTAAAGCCCCCAGCACCTACGACCCTCAGCAGCAGTGCAATCGCGCAACGTACCACATCGGACCGTTAGGACCAAAAAGCGAGTAGGTAACGAAAGTCTCGCCTAGTATGCCATTGCCTCGACCATTATCACTATTTTGCAATATTTTCACCAATCGATTCGATGACTGGTAGAAACAGAGGAAACATTGGAAATGACTATCAAAATTTTTTGGATTTTCTTAAGCAACGAGAAAATTCTTGATGTAAGTTTGGGCCAAGGCTTCCGATTCCGATCGGCTCGGCTCATTTCTGGTGTTTTCTCTGTTTCTACTAATAGCTGCACTCAATCTATAAAATAGAAGTGAGAAATAGTGACGTCAAAAATGGGGAAAGTCACTTCTATTTCTCAGATTGAACACACCTGATGAGTTGAATCCCCACTATCGAATCTCTCGAGAACTCTCTCCCACCATTCATTGGATTACCTCCGAGTTTTTGCCGAAACGAATCGCAGTTTTCCTCATCCGTAAAATCTCCGCAATCGTTGATGCCGTTACATATCCAGTCGTCGTGCATGCAAATCCCATTACGACATCTTCGCGTACACTCTGCAAAGGCGTACAGCTATAACTCCCAAGAGTTTTTTTTTAAAAAAAAAAAAAAAGACTAATTCACCTTTACTGCTGAAGGCCAGCTTGTACCCACTCCCGACGCCTCCTTTGTTGACGTATCTCACGAGCATTTTATTGGTCCTGCTCAGACTAGACGCATTGCTTTCGAGGGAAAGCAGACTCGACGTCAGCGATCCCCCGTCGTACAACTGGAAGACGGTAGGATTTTCGGCCGAGGGCGTTTCTTGGATGTCAAAGTGTATGATGTTGGGCGTTGGTATGGCAATACCCCATATGCACTCCACGCTTCGATTCTCTGGGTATGGATAGCCCGGTGTAGCCAGGTCGCCGCTTGCGGAAGTCAAATTGACACCGCAATCTATACACGCAAGAAAAATCGACAATGTTGGGTCTTTGCGTATTTTGTCGGAAAAGCGTCGGCTGTGCTTACGGATGATCCCAAACTTTGCGTAAAGTCAGGACACATAAAGCCAAATGGGAGCAAATGGACACTTGAGCTCACACCACGCATGTGCACTATTCAAAAACAAGATGGAAACCTCCAGCACCGATCTAACGGTTTCGGCTCGAGCATAAGTACAAGTGCATAAGTACAAGTGCCCATTTGCTCCGGGCCTGATAAGTCTTATTAGTTGTACCAGCGCAAACTCGGAGGTTTTCTGTATAAAGTTATAACCTGTAGCTCTGGTTTTCTGGCTTTATTATTTTATAATTCTGACTTTCCTGTCTTTACGGCCACCCAGTGATCAGTTTGGGAATACCCAGGCAGTCGTACGGCAGCTACATCGAAAGTCCGGCCAGGGCCCGGTCTAGGACTTACCCAGCGTTCTTATTTTGAGCGAAAACCCTCTGACGGGCCGAGGTTCGTATAGACTAGTGGAATTCCACTCGACCACCAATTCTTGGCTGCGTACGATCACGTCGTCGGGATAAACGACGCCATCTGTCTCTAGTATCAACTTCCCACTTCCGTCGTCGAAATCTATCAACCGCAACTCATTCCCCGCATACATATCCACGTCGACAAAGTTTACGAACAACGTCTTGTTTTCGGGAGCACGAACTGTCCATCGGCAGTTCACGTTCAACAAGTAATGCGAGGGATAACCGACGCTGCTTATTCGAATTTCGTCGCCAGATGACAAAGTCATGTTGGTATCGCAGCCTCCTTCGAGTTGATAAAACGCCACCACGTGGGATTTTGTTTCCTTAGATCCACTTTGCAAGTCCAGACGGATTCCATTGGTCGCTTCGATGTATAATTGTGGCTGTGCGTGCATCTGAGAGTCGAAAACCTGGACGAGGTCTTTGTGATCGTTCGACAGACCCTTGTAAACCGCCACTATGTCTTTATCGTCGAGGGTCAATCGGCTGAAGGTGAGGGATATCATGTCTGAAAGACGATTTTTATTAGAGATTGTACGAGATTGAGGTAAGTCACTATTATATTACCTCCGGTCACGAGATCGGTCGGTTTGATCAACCACGTGCAATTGCCGTTCGTGTTCTTCGGGGATTCGTAGGATCCGACGTTTCCTTGGTCAAATGTGTCGCAGCCTAGTTTTGTGACGTCATAAAATGAGTTAAATTTTCTATTTTATAATTTCTGGTGAATTTTTTCATCACCTTGCGTGATTCCGTGGAATTTCCCTTCGAAAGTTTCGGTCCCAGCGAATCCTCTCAGTATGACGCACACTTTGTTGGTCTTGGAAAAAATTGGGAAAAATTTGGTGTCTTTGTTAAAAACTGCTAAAAGGCTTTGGTCATCTTTGTGGATCTCGTAAAATAAAATTTCACTCGTTTTCTGTAGATTTTCCGCGTCCACCGACACTTCGATCTAGAAAAATGCAAAGATTTTTTGTTCATCACACCACCGGTACAAGAATTTAAAGTATTTTTAAAATACCAGTAACGTCGAATTGACGACTAACGTAAAAACGACATCTTCGCCTTTGAAAGCCGGAGTTTGCGTAAACTTGAAATTTCCCTGATCGTAGAAAGTGCCTCCTTGGGCTGTGGAATAGATTGATAATTTGGAAATTAATTATTTCATAGATTTAAACGCCGGAATTACGGACATTGAGCACTGATGTTCAATTTGAAGTTAGATAAGCCGAGGACTGGCACAGACAGAAACGATATGTATAATTGATTGGACGACGTAGTCACGAAAGATCCTTTAAAACCAATAAATAAATAAATAAATAAATAAAATAATGAGATGAAAATACACGAGTGACAAAACTTTGAAATTTAGGATTTTCTGAAATAAATCAAAAACAAATCATTGATTAATCCTAAATATTTGATTCCAAACTCAAATTGTTTGTATTTATGGATTATTTTAATTTTTTCTTAAGATATACTTTAAATCAATCGATGATTTCTTTTCGATTTATTTAAGAAAAAGCCTAAATTTCAAATTTTTGTCGCTCGCCGTACATACCCGACACATTTTTAGATTCGTAATCGAGTTTTTTCAAGACGGGCGAATACCGACCGTTGCCATCATTCAACAAAATCGCATCTTGTAAATTATACAAATTCGCCTCGTCAATTTTAACCATCAAAGTCGTCTTGGAATCGCTCTGAAATTTTAAAATATCAAAAATAAGTGTTCCATTGGGTAAATTTCGATACCAAATCCTCCCTACATTCAAAATCCAAACGCATTCCTTGGGTTCGGGCAACACCAGTGCCTCGTTAAGACTCGTACGATCGTTCAGATGAATAGTCTTCGCACAATCGAGAGCCACGATACCAAATTCAGCCTTAAAGTCGATCACCGGAAGCGAAACTTGCACGGATATTTCCACTTTGGCCAGAGTCGTGCCCACTATCACATCAGGCGGAATGTCATTTCCTGAAAAAAATTTCATCTTTTATTAATTATTTGCAGAAATAATTCTCGCCCTCTCGATGAGATCACTGTCATCAATCCCATTCAAATGCCCTCGATCGAGTCCTTTTGGGTGAGATTGAAAAATTCGAGCGGGTAACCACGATCAATTTAAGCAACCTGAGTATTTGGCGACCAAATCGGTGTCGTTGTAAACCGACAGGGAATTTTCACCCATCCGGAAACGAGCGAACGAAACTAGGAAAGATTTGTATGATTCCGACGAAGAAATTGTCCACGAACAATCGAAAGAATCCGGTACAGTTCTTTGGGCGTAGATTGGGGCCGTTATCAAACCCTGACTGGAATAGGCTTGGGTTTTACAGTCTGTAATTCGAGAAAAAAATAATAAATAAATTATTTTTTGAAATTTTGAAATTTTTTATTTTTTTTACCTTGATTGTCATAAAACGCATGAAATTCAGAATCGGTTGAGTTTACTGTGGTTTTGAAAGTGATGTTTGAATTGGAATCAACCACAACCATAAATGGACCTAAAATATTTCATTTGTAGTCATGTGAGCTGAAAAATTTCATTTTACTCGAATCACAAGTCATACCTCTGATTCCTTCAAATTTATGAGTTGCACTTTTCTCACTGATCACCAGTGTGTCGCCTTGGGCCAGTTGGAATGTTACAAATTGTAAAAAGAGCCATCTGAATATAGGTTGTTTGGGTTTGAAGTTAAAAACACAACTCGTGTTCGGTTTTTCTGCATTTGGCCAACTGGGATTTGCGATTTCTCCATTGGATAGTGTTACATCCCCACAACCTGAATAAGTTTTTTTTTTAAATTAAAATAAAATTAAAAATATATTTTGAATTATTTTTATTACCATCAAAACTCCTCGTGGGTGAAAAATAAAGTAAAGTCGATAATAAAATGAAAATTTTCATTTTTCCTTAAAATTGGATGGATAAAAAAATTAGTTAAAAGTCGTAAAAGTTTATAAAAGTTTTGCAATGTTTACCTGGGTCGGTTGAAGCATTCGGTTCGCTCAGATGAAGTATTCGAAGGAGAAGTGAAACAAAACTACCGCCAATGTCAATATGGAAGATGTAGATAACCTAATGGAGGTCATGATCTACCAATGAAACAAGATATCCGTACGAAAAACCAGATAACGAAGTCACGGGACGAAACCGAGCCAGTGTGGACGCGTAATCCAAGCAGTGAGGGGATTCGAACGGGGAATTCCCGGTTTCTATTACATGTATTTCTCGCGTGTGGATTTGTCACATGTGTGAGTGTTATAATAATTTGACACCAGATGGCGCCACCGCATGGTCTCACCTTTCAAAGGGGACAAAATCCTGTAAATCTGAGTCACAGGCAATGATTCAAGATTTATAAATCTTTATAAATCTTTTAAATCAAGGTTATAGGTCAAATCTACAATTCCTATAAACTCAATTAAAGATTTTATTTATCTCTAACCATTTGAAAAATATTTAATATCTCAAGCATTGTTTTTTTCAAGGTGAAGATTTCTAAGATCACAGGTGTACAATGAATGACCCCGTTCTGCGCTTTAACCTCTGATTTTATGGACGTATCCTAGGCGTCAACTGGGGTCTTAATGTCATACTTTAATTTTTTTTTTGGCTGTACAGGATAACCTCCTCAACATTCTTTCATTGTTTGGTTCCATAGTTTCACTACAGCTGGATTCACTAATCAGTCTGTTTTACTGTTTTGGGCGATTTTGTGCGTAAATAACTAAAATAAACTGGCGGATCGATGAGATGGATCATTCAAAAAGTGTCTGAAGAATTCTGCACAGTCCATAAACTCTTTTCTGCAGATCCAGTCTATAGAAAATTGATAACATTTACTGCATACGGCTGCAAAAGTTTTTCTGCAAAAAGCTGTCTGTCTGCAGTCGATCTATATAACTGGCTGCAACTATAGAAATATGCAAATGTGCAGACTATAATCTGCAAAATATGTGGGAAAGTAATGTCGAATAATATTTATATTTTTGAGGATCATACAGAATTAACCCCTTCCAACAATCCATTCATTTCCGATTTAACACCTATCGAGATTAAGGAATCAGTGCTTGATTCGCATTTAATTGGATCTAATTCCCTGAGTGATCAAAATTCGAAATCAATTAGTCAAAAATCTTTAGACACTTTATTACAATGGCACAGTCGTTTCAGCCATCTTAATACAAAAGGAGGTTGAAACCAGTCATTGCTCTATTAAAGTCAACATGTGCATTTTTTATTCAAACTTTGGGCTTTTCTGCAATACTCTAGAAACAGGGTGTGACGCAGCATCACTCGATGCATCCTCACACGAGTTCGAGTGCACATGGAAAGGCCAATGCAAACACAAAAACTCACCCCATGTTTCACCTGTTCCACGTATCTCATAACTTTCAATTAGAATCTTGCGAAACACTTGCAAAAAAATCCTGACTCATAATTTCACCTCCAAAGTTAAAGTTAAAGTTAATAATTCATAACTAACGACTGCCTAGAAAAAGTTAAAAAAAATAAAATCGAATCAAAACACTTGAAAAACTCGAAAATTATAGTTCCGTACGTAACTAAATTACATACTTTACAAACCCAACGACGCTTCCACTGCTGGATTAAACCGTTATTTATCTTCTCGGAAGGAGAACTGCATTCAGTCACTATTTTTCACGTGAAAACTGCATAGTGAAGAAGTGAAAAATGAAAGAATTTGTATGTGAAGTAAGTATTTGCAAAAAAATTAGTTCTAACGTTTATTTCGTTTAGTTGATGAAAATTATGGCAGTGACGTCATTGGGTGTTCTTCTTCTGATTTTTGTGTGTTTGTTCGGTTTGTCGGAATCGGAACATTCCAACAAACAAGATTTTCTTGACACTTGCATTTGTAAATCTGGGTTTAAATGTTCGGATGTTGATATAATCGAGAGTTCCACAAAGGCAGATTGGAGGTGTCGATGCAAATACGCAACCAAGTGCACAAAAGTGGAACAAAATTGGTAAGATTTGCTAAATCATACGAGATTCACGATTCTCAAAATCCGATTTTTTTTTTTAGATTTGACCGGAAAATTGAAGAAATTGACCATAAATGTAAAAAAATCAACAAAAATTAAATAAACTATAAAAAAAAAAAATTTAGTTTCAAATTTCAGTTTTCACCACTAGTCTCAATAAAAAGATGAAAAAAATCACTATTTTGATTTCCAAATATCCAAAACACGTTATATAAATATTAATGTGACATTTAATGCTTTAATCATAAAACACAAACTAAAAAATTTCAATCAGGAAATATTTACCATCCCCACGAAATTACTTCCTGGGTGATGAAAAGCAACAAACGATTACAAACTTATTCCAAATTGCAATTTACGACGCTCCATTGCCCACAAACAACTTTGTGCGGGTGGGCAACGAGGTCTCCATTAAAAAAAAAAAATAATTTTTTCCATCTCGGGTCACCGAAGAGTCCACTTTCCCGAATTGTCGATTGTTTATGGGAATTACATAACCGATTGGTCGCACAAACTCATCAAAATGGCGGTCTCCTCGTTCTCACACTTTAACCCCTGCAAAAAAAAGTAATAAAACGCATTAAAACACTTTTATGAAGTCATAACATAATTTAATTTCTCCAATTTTACTCATTCCATGACCTGTCTCTGTCGAAAAACAATGAGAAATACATTTTCCTCGGGTTTGATTGGGCGTAACAGATGCCCGGATGTTGTAGGTCAAGCTCACCTTTAAAAACCACGACCAACCATGCGATTAAATTACATTTAACCTGATGGGATGGTGTGCGCCAGGTGATGTTTTACCCGATTATCCTCTTTTGCATCAATTTTTCGCTCGTTTGTACACTTCCGATATGGGCGAATCACCCAAAAACAACCGTGACGTCAGTTCCGCGCGATCTCACCGCGAAAAATGGAATTTTTTGGACAAAATTCACGCAAGAACTCGATTGTGGATGTGATGGACAATCGGGAGTCACTTCCAACAGCATCCGTGTGTTTCCTCGATCTACGGCGGTATCGGTGACGTCATCGAACGAAATAACGCGAAAACCCGAGGAATCTTTACCGTGGTTGAGAAATCGAGTGACAATAATACCAATACCCGAAAATGATGTAGTGACGTCATCGCCGCTGGTCGCTGTGGACAATTCCGAACCGGAAGTAAATTCTCCGGCTGTGAAACAACCCTTTTCCGGTGTTTTGATTCGTTGTGCCATCGATAATTTATTGTGGTGGGTTCGATTCGTGTGTAAAAAGTTTTTATTCGTTTACGTCGGTTTGTTTGCGTTGGTTTTTGCCAATGCTTTTGGTAGTACAGGATTTTCTCACCAGGTGCCATATGTGAATAGTAACTTTCCTACCGAGTTTTTGAGAGATGAGAATTTTTATCGGAATTTAAATGTATATAAAAACGTCGTAAATCATTCCAAACCGTACGTAAAAGTCAATAAACGTAAGGGAAAACGTGTACGTTAATTTTCCTACCTCGTGTCCGATTCTCGTTCCGTCCTCATCGTAGCGGCAAGGTTGCGCCATCTATCGTCGAATCGCTGAATTAATAAGTTTAAAAGTCGCTTTAACATGCATTTAGTGTTATTTTTATCGTAAAAATTGTTCTGTAAATTCCAAAAATAAAAATCCAAACCCAAAAATATCAAAATGATATATCTTTATTCCTGGAATGTTCTTTGTTTACCTTTTTATTTATTTACAATTTTTTTAAATTTTTTTTATATTTTTTATATTTTTTTTTTTTTTACTTTTCATCGTATCAAAATAAATATTCAAAATTTACACATTATTATTTCTCGTTTCAAATTTATAAGTCGAAAAAATAATCTCACATTTCTTTAGTAAAGTCCAACACTTCGAAATTTATAAAATATAAAACCCAACGTCGAGTCAAAACTGATCCCGGGATAAATTCTCATGACGTATCCATTCGAATTGTCCTCAATTTACTTCGATCGGCCAAAATACAAGCAGCTTCGTTCGATCCACCGCAATAATGAGAGGAAGAAAAAACGGTCAGAAGTTTCCCATTTAACTGAACCTAAAAAATTCAAAAAATATTAAAATGTTTTTAAATAAAATTTTAAATTTCTCGCACCTGAAACCCCGCCTGTTGAACTTCATGCGCTCTTACGACGTGCGATAATCGATTTCTAGTCAAAAAAGCTTCCAAAGCCTCGGCACTGAACATGTGAGCGGTTCCACGTCGTCTGTTTTCGGCAAATCCATCGGTCGCTTCTAATTCCTCGCGAATTTCGTCGGTTAAATTTTGAGGACTGAAAATTTCAAGTAAAATTAATTTAATTTAATTTAATTTAATTTTTTTAAGTAAAAAATGATGTAAAAATCATTTAAACCTGATTGGATCGTTCCACATCAACTCCCAAGCTAATTTACTTCCTTCCTCCGGATCTGGCAATGGAACGTTCACGTCGTTTATTGATGTCACGAGTCCCTTTCCAAGCCATGGAGGAGGGATTCCACCGTGCGCACAAAATACCTGAGTTTTTCAAATTAAAAATTAAATAATTTTCAAACATCGATTTAAAAACGAATTTTTACTTTAGAATCGACAACGGCACCAAGCGGCATGACATCGAAACACATGTTCACATCTTCCCAAATTTCGTGACCAAGTTTTTCACCGAATTTCGTCAAACATTCACTATAAAAATAATGATTCGATTTTTTAATCACAAAAATCACTGAAAATTCGACTTATATACTTATAAAAAGTAAACATTTTCTGCACGTAGCGAACTTCATGATTGCCACGAAGTAAATAAAACTTCTGTGGCGCTAAAACCTTCTGAGCAAACAAGTATGCGACAACCTGAAACAAAATAAATTTTCTTTGTAAAAAAAAATGAATAAAGAAAATCTCAAAATTTGAAATTTACTTCGATTCCATGTTCGCCCCTGTCCACGTAATCACCGAGGAATAAAAAAGTGGCTGGAGTCAACACGGGACCCATTCGCCACAGAACTTTTTCAAAGCAAACTAAGTCGTGGAAATTTCCATGCAAGTCACCTGTGAAAATTAAAAAATAAAATAAATTAATTAAAATCTTTCGGTTTTTAATTTTTATTTACCTAAAATGTAAGTGGGTGAGGATAAACTGAGAAGTCTTGTTTCTTGTTTCATCACTTCCCTCGCTTCCTTGCATACGCTGAGTAAACATTTGCCCAAAGCTTTGCGATCGACGGCTCCCCAGTTGAAGGCTTCTTTTCCTTGTATGTTGTTTCCGTGTTTGACCGCAGTTTCGTGGCGAATCGGTCGCTCGAAGTATTTCAAACCGTTGAGCATTTCGTTTGCGTGGGAACGCTGGAATGAGTTTCATGTTAGGAATTGGGTTTTTAATTTTTTATTTGTTAAAGTGTTTACTTGATTGAAAGTATCGATCGATGGTATTCTCTCGAAACGTCCTTTTTGGCCCACTCGAGCCGAATCCGAACTGATCGCTGCAGTTCCTGGTAAGAAAAAAAAATTTAAATTTAATTTTCTCGGAAAAATTTCACTTTTTTCTTGAGAAATTTCGTCAAATTCATCGAAATTCTCGTAAAATTTCATCGAATTTCAATTTTTCAGTAAAATTTCGTCAAATTTTCATTTTTTCACACGCTAAATAACTAAAACTCATTTCTTTCCATCAAAAAATCACCAAAATGTCAATTTTCTCCCTACACTTTTCATTTTTCCACTGAAAAATCAACTACCGTAACAACTTGATTCAAATTCATTAACCTTCTAATTCCCACAAGGAATTCACATCCACCAGTGTTCCACTCCTTCGTACTTTGACTGAATGTGTCGCTAATTCGTAAGGACCTTTGGCAGGAATCGGAGTTTTTGTGACGGAAGGTGGCGACACATTGGTATCTGGTACCGGAGTATCATTTCTATCTAAAATCAAAAAAACAAAAAAAAATCATTTTCACATCGTAAAACCATCACCAATCATCAATTTCAAATACCAGTCTGTAGATATGCTTCGGAAAAAGTCTGCATTCTATTACCGTCGACTTTTATTCGTTTCAATGGTGGACGTCGAATACCGGAAGCGTTCAATCTATAAAAATCAACTTTAGAAACATTTTTTTATTTTTTCGAAATAAAATACCTATTTCGTTTAATGATGCTCAATGACGTCATGGGTAAACGAAACAGAAGGGAAGTTCCGCGGAATTTTAATTGACCAACACCGGATAAAAACCTAGCCATTGATAAACGGTCTGGATTTTCGGATCCAAAAACCCTAAAAATTCAAAAATTTTATTTTTAATAAAAAAAAAATTCAAAAATTTTATTTTTAATAAAAAAAAAATTCAAAAATTCAAAAAATTTACTTCAAACTCGTCTGTGCTTCTTCCTCGACGTCATCATCACTGGCTCCTAAGTTTTTCAATGAACGGATATCGGCAACTAATTTTCTATGATAAAAAATGAAATTTTAAATTTTGTTATTTTGTTGATTTGTCGATTTAAAAAAAAAGATTTACTTGAATTCGTTGTATTGCATCACACCGTCGCTGTTGGAATCGTAATAACGGAAGATAAATCGACATCGTTGCTCGGCAGGTGGTCCTCCGTGTTGGGTACACGGCTCCATCGCTGCCAAACCCAGGATAAAATCGGTAAAGGAAAGAAATCCGTTGGCGTAAATATCGAAAGCTCTAAAAATAAAAAAATTTGAACAAAAATTTTTAAAAATTTAAAATTTATCACTCAAACCTGTACAATCCCGGAATCTGCACGACCGGAACACCCAAACTGACTAGAATTTCTTGAAATACTATTTTATTCATAAACCGTGATGGGTGAACTTGTTTGACGTATTCGGCAAATAGTAATTCTTGCTCTGTAAAATGTAAATTTTGATACGGTATCGTATGAGTAAAAATGGCGAATTTCGATCGTTTTGTTGAGAAAATCGATCACCTTGGTTGCCAAATTTAGCAGATTCCAGCAGTAATTCCGGTGCGGACATGTGATGTCCCATGACGTTCGGTTCTCGTCTCACATCCAAAGCCGTGTGAAGTGTGTCTTCCACAAAAACTGGGTGTAAATTTTCTGGACAATCTGAAATTAAGGAAATTTGAAAGGAAAACATAAAGAGTCTTTAGAAAAATGCCAAATTCATCAAAATTTTCAGAAAAAATGCAAAATTCATCAAAATTTTCAGAAAAAATGCAAATTTCATCAAAATTTTCAGAAAAATGCCAAATTCATCAAAATTTTCAGAAAAAATGCAAAATTCATTAAAATTTTTAGAAAAAAATCCAAAAATAATCAAACTTCCAACAAAAATGCAAAATTCATCAAAATTTCGACAAGAATAGAAAAATTCATCAAAAGTTTTACAAAAAATCCAAAATATATCAAAATTCCAACAAAAATGCAAAATTTATCAAATTCCAACAAAAATTGCATAATTACAACAAAACTTACAATTTTCCTCCGTATATTTACCTGTTTGAATTCTTCTAAATAATCGAATCGGCTCGGGGCCTAAAATTCCGCCTAGATCTTCATCAGTCATTAAATTAGTCATTTGATCCACAGTGAACCACCGTGAATCCTCAGGTGGCTAAGTATTATTTTTAGTTTTAAAACCTCGTAAGAATTTATCGATTTCTTTTCCAAAAATTACCATGTTCACGTTGCAGTTATCCGAATCGTATGCTAGAATAAATACATGAGTTATTGTAGCCATGTTTTGAGGTAAAACAGTTCTTTGGATGGACACCGTCGCTCCGATGTTTCCACCACATTCCAACAACTAAAATAAAAAAAATTAAAAATTAAAAAAACCTAAAAAAAAACTTTAAAAAATTGTGTCAATTCACCACATTTGTAATTTTGTATCATTTACTTCCAAAAAATCAAAAAATCAAAAAATTAAAAAATCAATTTAGGTTTTGAAAAACCGATCAATTTCAATTCCCCCAAAAAAATTCAACAAATTTATATTTTTATCACCAAAAAAATCAATTCTTGCATAACACAATCCAAAAATAACATTTTTCATTGATATCATTCCATACAATTTTTTTTGAAAAAAAAAAATAAAAATGATAAATTCATTATTTAACAATTTCACCACAACACAACTTAGGTCTTAGGTTTATCCACAAAAACATAAAAATCACAAACAAAAACCTCTTCTCCCGTTCAAAAAGCAATAAAAAACACGGAAAAAACATGAAAAACACACTATGCATTCTTTTTTTCGAATTTAAACGTCGATTTTTACCTCTCCTAGTAAAATTTGACCGGTCTTCCTCCAACCATCGCCTTTGACTACGTATAAGTACGGCATCCACCATCCTCTGTTTTCCTTATCTTTGACCAGAAGACATTGATTTGCATCTTTGCGATAAATTAAAAGGCTGACAAGATCGAACGAATTGTTCGGAGCCTCCAAATCCGACTCAGTTCCAAGGGAATCACGCTTCCGGGAAGCCATTTCGAGTTGTTTATACTCGACGACTTTTATCGCGTGATTCCGCCTGGTGTTTGCGGTCCGAAGGCTTGTAATCGCGATGTAACCATGCGAGTTGTTACGATTTTTTTAAGACGAAAAATTAGTTTGGTTTTTCAATGGTGGATTCGAACGAAGAATTTTTCTGTTGAATCGTGTTTTTATTTGTTTTGGGGAAAAATATGCGTTGTTTAGTATTTATCGATGCGTGACGTCATCGAATGTATTTTGTTTGTGTTGTACGGGATGAAAGTTGAGTTTTTGTTTATTGTTGCCTGACGTGGGCAAAGGATGATCATGTACAAAATTTAAACATGTAAACAAAGATGTGGTGAAATTGTAGTGTAGCATTGTAATAAAATCCGTTAAAATTAAACGTGGATTTTTTTTTCAAATTTTTTTTTTAAGTTTTAAAAAAATTGCGAATTGTTTTTATTTGTAGATTCTTGAAATAAAAAAATTAAATAAATGTTTTAATGTATTTTTATTTAATTTATTCAGAATTTAAAACAGTGGAACATCCAAAAGAAATACAGAATAATTCGTGAATAAATTTGTCACATCAAACCACATCACCCACCGTAATCTTTCGCACCCTAGTGGTTGAAGTACGAAAGTGCGAAATCACGTGGTACGAAGCCACGATGTGTGTTTACATCAATCCATAGTGATTGTACTTTATTTACTTCATCGCAGCATTCATCCGAAGCTACAAAATGGATCGGAATTTAAAAAATACCTTTGTAATCAATCTTACACACATTTTTAATCATTTATTAGCTTTCTTAATTATTTTGTTTCGAAAATCAGAAGACGAAACATGCATCTGTAACCAGAAAGTTTAAAATCCAGAGAAAATGGGCATCAGAGGAAGTGAAGCAAGTGTTAGACAGACTAAAAGCCACAATCAGAATGGGACAAATGTTGGAAGTAAAATTTTATATACTGTAATAGATTAAATAAAATTATTCTCATGATAAAAAAATTACAGAAACCAACAGCTGAAGTATATTACAGCAAAATGTTGTCAGAATTACAATTCATCTGTTGTAATGTGAGTCAAATAAAAAACAAGGTGAGGAATTTAAGGAAATGTTACACAGAAACAGTTCAGTGGAGAGATTCATCAATTGGACAAGGAATCTTGGATAAAAGTGGATCAGAATCCCTCAGGGGTATTCATTATGACTTTGTGTGAAGTTGCATCAATTTTTCTGATTTTTTAAAATTTTTTTCAGCTGTCATATTCAGTAAATGTCCAGATTTTGATGATTTAGATGAAATATTTGGAAATACAATTCAAGTCAGCCCACTGTGTGTCATATCATCTGTGTCCAGCTTTGGTCCCGAAGATGTCAACGAGCAAGCGCAGAAGAATTACATTCTTGGAAAAGATGAATTAGTATCAGATGGAGAAGTAGAAATTATTTATTCATTTTTCTTTTCATTCATTAATGTTTAATAATATTATTATTTTCTAGGATGAAATGTCACATTTGTCAGAACCATGTTACAGGCCACAGATGGGTATTGAAAAGAAAAATTTAACTGTGAATGAAAGTGACTGTTGTAAAAATGTGAGAAGTGAAGTTGAAACTCACAAATGGGAAATGGAAGTTGCAAGGTTTAATTTTGAAAAGGAGAAATGGCAAAATGAAATGGAGTTGAGGCACAGGCAGTTGGATCTGGATGAGAAAAAGTTGGAATTCGAAATGGCCAACGCAAAGTTTGAAATAGAAATGAAATATTCTACACAGTTGGAGATTGCTAAAATTAATTGTGCAAATGGAAAAGTGTAGAAAGATGTTGTTTGTTCACTAACTTGTCTGTCATTGTATTTTAAATAAAAAAAATAAAAATTATTATTTTAAAATGTGTTTTGTCAAAATCTGTCACTAGATGGCGCAAGGTGTCCCACCGCCTCACCAAAAATCATGAAGCATGTTTTTATCTGATAAGTGATAAAACCACTTGCTCATCTCATCTCCATTAAACATTAAAATAATCACAGCTGTAATCATCTATAGTATAATTAATGCTGATTAGTTCAGCAATCAACACCAGGTGCATCAATAAAATCTTAATACATTCAGAAAAAAAAAGCAATCAAACCAATCAGATGACTTCATCATAAACCAAAAACTGACCCAATCAAGATAGAAAAAACGAACAACTTACTTTCCCATGTTTCCAAACATCTAAGGCCATCTAGTGAGCAATTGTAGAACTGTAATGACTGTAATTGAGACCTTAATTAGGGCATGACTTGGACTTGACTAATATTTATTTGATGGGAATGTCATTGATGGTCACCTTTCCCATATTTCTCAGGGGAGGGCCAGGTGTTTCTGTATCAAGCAGGCAGCTATTTGTCCTGTTGGGAAGCGACCTTGCTTCCTTGCCAATCCTTTCTAACCCTCCCAGGGCGAGGCAAATATTCTAGGCATTCATTCAAATGATTCTAGCCTTGGTGTTAGATTCCTTTGATAAATATAAATCAGTTTGGGGACTGCTCAGGGTTGGAACTAATAATAAAAATTTTCAAGTGGGCATCATAAAGGACATTTTTTTTTTGATATAATAACTTTTTACGAAAAGATGCGAAATCTTCGAAAACCGGTTAAAAATTAGTTTTCTGGAGTTAAATGTAAATAAATCTATTGTAAATTTGAGAAATGGCAAGACCAATGATAGGGAAATAAGAAACAACTTTTAATAGGGTTAATAAAATGAGAGAAGAAAGTAAACAAATTTTATAACAACAAGAGGTAATTGTAATAGAAACATTAAAACGCTAAATAGTATGAAAAGACTTCTATTTTATAAAATAATGAATTAATTTGTTATATTTTTTTGTATTTTGTATTTTGTATTCACTTTACTTTGCAGTTCATGAATCTTGAGATTGGAATTATAGGTCAAATCCATTCCTCTGTTAATGAAAACATTGAATCAGTGAATTCCCATCATCAACTTTGTTTCCCAGAACTCATTTGAATCTTTTACTGAGATGAATTAGCCATAAACACACATTGGTCAATTAAATTTGACATTTAAATATATGGTAAACAAGTTCAAAAAATTCTAGTTTTTTTCCTTATATTATAACCTTGTGGTTATTTACCAATAAAACTTTTAACACCTTCAATCTGAAGGTATGCTTCCTCTTAATGTACAACAACATCCTATTAAACTTACCATGTAACCTTTGGGTGTGATATAAATGATTATTACAAAACTTCTTTCCTCTTAGATTATATTAAAACTACCCTGGGGCCTCTTCTGGTAGTTTCAGAAAGGAACAGTAGGGGTAACTTATGACCCAGAAGGCTGAATATTAAATTATGATAACGCCATTTGCTCCCGAAGCCACCCACTGCATATTTGTTTTGCTACTGTAATCACGAAGCGTATTAATCAAGTCTACCTCAACCGGATTTAATTTTTAGGCTTAATTAATCACAGGAGGCGCTATCATCTGGACCCAGAGAATGCTGGGAGATATTTTTCGGGGTAAAAAAATGATCACGAAACTCATCAAAAGCGAAAAGTGACACGAAAAGTCCATTTTGAGTAGCAGACTGGTTTTGTGATCGATGTTTAGATAAACTCGAGTTAAGTTATTTGCATACCGTAAAACATTCCCCAGGTTAATTTGATTACTGAATCCTTTTAAGATCGGGAATGATTCACGGAATCCCTTCGACGGTATGGAGCCGGACCATAGTTTCAGAGAGTTCCGTTTGGTACTTATTTCCACTTGGCATCGACTGGGTCGCCCCAACTTTCGTTTTGTTTGATTTTGTCTTTGACAGGTCCCGTATGGCCTTTGCAGTTTCGTGATATTTTGAATTGTGTCAAGTTTAAGAATTTGTGACAGGACCCTTATGGCCTCAGTAGCTTACTTACCGGGTGTTGATGCTGCTCATGACAATTTTTTGTACAATTATCGAAAAACCGGATAAATCATTACCTTAACCTCAACGACTCTAAATGCCGGATTTATCATTCGTGCAACTTTAACGGTGTGATTCTTTTGTTGGTGGAAACGAAGGTCTTCGTTTCCATCGGTTTGATGAACGGTCATTTTCTTGTCATCAATAGCTGATAATAAATGTAATTTATCAATTATTTCAATCTATGCCAGTGGAATTGCAGGGGAAAAAAATAAGATTAAAATGGATATTATGTAGATAAGGTTTGTGTAGGTGTATTGAAATGAGCCAGGGTGTTACCCTCTGTGACAAGTCAAGGTTTTCATTT